>PVLA01004549.1:0-172761 GCA_004027455.1 Hydrochoerus hydrochaeris | reverse complement strand
CCCCCCTGGAGTCTCCACCCTCGACTCCATATTGAGCATTACATAAAAACATACACATGTGAACTACACAAATTACAATTATCAGTACAAAACATTTCAAGATCCCCGTGCCCAATTCCCACATGCGGCGTCCTTTTCCTGGAGAAGCGATTGTCACAAGGTGTGGATGGACTAGGACGCGGCATGGACAGAAAAGGGCGCCGCACTAAGCTATACCCCTAAATTATAATTAAAACTCAAAATATATGTTGAATGCTCATATATTTTATTAATTTGTTTTGTTGGGGAGATGGGGTTTTGCTATGCAGTTCAGTTCAGGCTGGGCTTAATCTCACCATGTAGTACAAATTGGCCTCAAACTCACAGTGATCCTCCTGCCTCAGCCTCCTGACTGTTGGGATTATAGGCCTGTGCCACAACATTCTCCTTTTTTTTTTTAGACAAAATTTTGCTATATAGTTCAGGCTATATAATTCTTGCTGTATAGCTCAGGCAAACTCACTATTATAGTGCAGCCTGGATTTGAATTAGAGATAATCTTCCTGCCTCAGCCTCCTAGAATTACAGGCATGTGGCACCATGCCCAACTGAACCTAGAACCTTTTTTTTTTTTTTATTGGTACCAGAGATCTCGGCAGGTGCTTATGCCTCTGAGCTAAATCCCCAGCCCCAAACTTTTGAATTGAGATAAATCATGAGTCCCCTCCCTTTGTGTGTGTGTGGTGGGGGTTGGGTGGGACAGGACAGGATCTCCTTAAATTGCCCAGACTGGGCAAGAACTTCTTTCTGCCTCAGCATCTCAGTGAGTTGGAATTACAAATGTGTACTACCACACCTGGCTTCGTGCGCTTTTCAAAATAAATTACAGACATATATACTTTACCCCTAAATACTTAAATATTGCTTTTTTTTTTTTTTTGTCTTTTTGAGACAGGGTCTCTCTGCAGTTCGGGCAGGTCTTGAGCTCACCTTGTAACCCAGACTGGTCTCAAACTCACAATGATCCTCCTGCCTCAGCCTCTCGAGTGCTGGGATTACAGGTGTGAGCCACCATGCCTGGCTACATTGCATAATTGTAACTCAGGTTTTATATTGTTGACTTTTTTTTTTGTCTTTTATACAAGGTCTTATTATGTAGTTCAGTCTGCCCTCAAACTCCTAGTGTTCCTCCTGCCTCAACCTCCCTAGTGCTGGGATTACAGGCATACACCAACATACCCACTTTACAATTCTTTTTTTTTTCCAATTAAGTAAATTTACATATAGTAAAATCTGCAATTTGTAAGTATGCCAATAGATGAGTATTGATAAGTGCGTGCAAATCAGGTAATATTTTATCAACTTTAATGTGAATGGATGGCAGAATCAGAAACAGGGCCAGAGAGAGTAATATATTTTTTCCCAAAATATACTGATTTGAGCAGAGTGTGGTGGTGTGTACCTGCCATTCCAGCATTAGGGAAGCTGAAGCAGGAAGAGCACAAGAAGTCTGAGGAAGACTGAGGCAGGAGGATTTCTTCCAGTTCATGACCATCCTGAATTGCATAGTGAGACTCTGTTTCAAAACACCAAAAAAAAAAAAAAAAAAAGTGTGTGTGTGTGTGTGTGTGTGTGTGTAGGAGGGCCAACCTGTGTGTGTGTGTGTCTGGGCAAGGGATAATGAAGATGAAACACAAAGAGACACAGCATTAGGTTAAAATTTGGGGTCCTGTGGGCTCTTGTCTTCCTTCAACAAAGAGCTTTGAGTGACTGGTACACTGTGGTTTTATTCACTCAGACATGGGTATAAGCAGTCAAAGTAAAACACGATTCATCTCTCTCCCACCATTGATGGTACATAATCCAAGTAAACAGCAGGATCTTAGCTGTATTAATTTTCCCTGCAGCATGTCAGCACTCATTCACCCCACCTTTCTCTCAAATGCTCACAAAAGAGGCCAGTTAAACCTTAATCTTTCTATGGATAAACAGAAGAGACAGAGTACTATTTAAAAACATCTTCTAAGGTGGGTGTGGTAGCGTATGCCTACAATCTCAGCACACAGGAGGCTAAGGCAGGAGGATTACCACAAGTCTGAGGTCAACCTGGGCTACATAATGAGTTCAAGACCTGCCCAAACTACATAGCAAGATCTTGCCTCAAAAAAAAAAAAAAAAAAATCTTGTCTCAAAAAACAAAACAAAATAATCCAAAACTGAAACAAAATCTGACAGAAGCAAAAAAGAATGCAATCCAACATAGCACTAAAAACATTTAGGGATTAAGTGAATCTAGCAATAGAGAGAAAGATTCTACTGACAAAGCATCATGAGATGGAGATAACATCTTAAGAATGAGTGACAAACAAAAGAAGCATCAACTCACAGTAATTTTGAATGAAAGGCCTGTGATTCCATGATATGAGTGAGCCTGTATCATGAGTGGTTCAGAAAGACCCAGCATCTCTGATAAGAGGTATCCAAATGGATTCTTTATTTAGCTTGGGAACTAGGAAAAAAATCCTTAACAATCATTTTCTGAATAAGGTCCAGGAGATATAACTTGTCAAAAACGAGGTTGCATTAGATACAGACATGAATCTAGATCTAAATCTAGATCCAGATATGAAGCATCAGAGTGAAAACATGTAAATAATGATCATGACTTAAATGCCAAGGAGTATTGATAAGTATGTGGAAAAATTGGAACCCTTATACTTTAATGATATGAATATATAGTGAATATATAGCTTACTAGGTAGCTATATAAGGTAGCTGCTGTGGTAAACAATTTGGCATTACTGTAAAAGTTAAATAGGAGCAAGGTATGATGACTCATATCTGTAATTCCAACTATTCCAGAGGTTGATGCAGGAGTATGGAAAATTTTAGGCCAGCCTGTACAACTTAGTGAGATGCCATGTCAAAATAAAACTAAAAAAAAGAGCTGAGGATATCACTCAGAGCTGGGGTTCTTGCCTAGCATGTGTGAGGTGCTAGTTTCAGTCCCCAATACCACACACACACACAAACACACAATATAAGATACACAAAATTTTAAATTAATTTTATTGATACACTGTTGATATCTATAATGATCACATCATCATGGGAAATTTGTACCTGACATAATGTGGTTTGATTCCTCTTTTTTTTCTTTTCACTTCCTCTCCCTTCATCCCTTCTTTCATTCCTTCCTCTTCTGGAAGCAAAAGCTTTGTTTCCATTTTTTTCTTTATTCTCTCTCTCTCTCTCTCTCTCTCTCTCTTTTTTTCTTTTCTCTTCCCCCTCCTGCTAACAGAAAAAATTTTTTTCTTAAATTTTCTAGCCAGAGTTGTGGGTCATTCCAGCACTCCGGGAGGCTGAGACCGGCAGGGCAATATAACTAAGTAACAAAGATTCAATCTTTACTACTGGGAAAAAAATAAAAGCCCTCAATCTCTGCATGTTCTTTCCTTTTTATAAAGCTAAGATCAATCCAGGGCTGTGCACATGATGGTGAAGTACTCTACCACTAAACTGTATTTCCTGCCCAAATTCCTGAATTTGTTTATTTGTTTGTTTGTTTTCCTGGTTCCAGGGATCGAATTTACAATCTTATGCTTGCCAGGCAGGTGCTTGTACCACTGATCTGAACACTTGGCCCCCTGTTTGTTCCTTTTTTTGTTTGTTTGTTTGTTTGTCTTTTTTGAGACAGGGTCTTGCTATGCAGTTCAGGCTGGCCTTGAGCTCACTTTGTAGCCCATACTGGTCTTGAACTCACTTTGTAGCCCAGGCTGGTCTTGAACTCACAATGATCCTCCTGCCTCAGCCCCTCCAGTGCTGGGATCTATAGGTGTGAGCCAACACGCCTGGCTTTATTTATTGGTTTTTTTTTTTTGGTACTGGGGATTGAACTCACAATCTTGTGCTTGCCTGACAGGCGCTTAAGCTGCTGAGCTAAATCTCCAGCCCCGTGTTCATTTTTTGAGACAGGGTCTCACTATGTATCCAGGCTGGTCGTAAATCCACTATATATAGCCCAGGGTGGCCTTGAACTCACAGCAATGCTCCTGCCTAAACATCCCAAGAATTCCTGTCCTTGAGCACCTCTTCTCATGTTATAGCTATACTCCCAGTTTTGAAATAATTCCAGCTGGGGATCTGGGTATGTGGTTCAGAGGAAGGCTTTCCTAGCTGTATTATGTCCTAAATTTAATCCCCAGCAATGGAAAGAGAGACAGAGGATTCCATAATTAAATATTTATTGTATTTATTGAATATCTACCATGTGGCAGTCACTAAACTAGGCCGTAGGAAAACAAATAATGGAGTATGGGAACAGTTAAATTCCCTACCTTTCCTGCATTTTCAATCTAGTTGAAAGAGGCAGCCCTGATCAAAAGACAATCAAAGATCAATAAGGGTCATAGCTTGGTGGCACAGCACCTGCCTGGCAAGCACAAGAACTTGAGTTCGATTCCCAGTACAAAAAAAAAAAAAACATAAATATCAGGGCAAGGTGGCCCATGCCTATAATCCAAGCACTAGGGAGGCTGAGGCAAAAAGATCATTATGAGCTTGAGGTCTTAAAAAAACAAACAAACAAAAAACAACATAAATAAATGAAGGCCGAGCTGGGGATTTAGCTCAGCGGCATAAGCACCTGCCTTGCAAGTGCATGGTCATGAGTTCGATCCCTGGTACAGATAAAAATAAATAAATAAATAAATAAATAAATAAATAAATAAATAAATGAAGGCCACAACTGCTACAAGAGAGGTTTATGGTTATGGGAGCATATAAAGAGAAGGTTTGAGGAAAAACACGTAACAGGTGAAAAACATTCCATACAAGGAATAAAATATGGAACAGCCTTGAAGGAGGGAGATAAGTGATGTCTTTAAGGACTGCAAGAAGCAACATGGCTGCAGGAAGATGCCATGGAGAGCCCTACCGTGCAAGGCCTTTTAAACCAGGCAAGGTAAGTCCATTACAGTCTCAACTCCAAATTCACTTTTTTGCTTTATGATTTGTTGGTGAGACTCTGAGAGCAGTATTTCTCCTTTGGCTGTTGGTTCTGTTAGACTGTTCCAACAGAGTTTACTAAACGGACACTGCAAGGCTGGGGAAGAATGGACTCCTCCTTTTTGCTTCCTGTTCTATCAGTATCCCAGCAAAGCTGCTTTGTGCCAGTCATGGCCACCTTGCCTTTATGCTTAGCATTTGAATCTAGTTTGTAGTTTTGTTGGTCTCACTGATAACTCCTCTCATTGCTCCTCCAGAAACACTAGCAGCACCTACCCAGTGCCCCTCCTCACAGGCCTGGGTCTCCACCCAATAAGGCCCTCTAAGTTCAGAGACCCAAGTTCCTGCCAAGCAGCACCTCCCCTTCAAATTCCTGCCAAGCAACACCTCTTCAGAAGTCTAAAGTTTAGCTTTGTTTTCCTTCTCCCCCAACTTTTTACATGTGAAGCAGTCCAGTCTCTTCTCTTTGTTCTTTAGCCCTAGAAAAGCTGTTCCTATAGTCACTACCTCCAGAATTCCCTTAGGTTTCTTCTTTTACTTCTTTTTTTGTTTTGTTTTAAATGTTTGTTTGTTTGGGGCTGGGAATTTAGCTCAGTGGCATAAGTGCCTGCCTGGTAAGCACGATGTTGGAGGTTGTGAGTTCCATCCTTGGTACCACACACACACACACACACACACACAAATTTTTTTTTGTTTGAAGAGAGTCTTGCTATGAACTTCAGGCTGGCTTTGAACTCACTATGTAGCGGACTGGCCTTGAACCCATAGTGATCCTCCTGCTTTAGCCTCCCAAGTGCTGGGATTACAGGTATGCCCCACTATGCCCAGCAAATAAATTATTCATATTTTTTCTTAAATACCAATTTGTGATTATAAATATGTCACTGAAATACTGGGGTAGTATCCCACAGTGACAAAAACACAGGTACTGTAACCATTGTGCAACAGAACCACACTCTTCTATTGCTTCTTCAGATACCTCATTAACAATTCATTAGATTAAATTATCTCTTTTCAAATAATATGTACATAGTTACAAAAAATAAGGAAGACATCAAAAAATAACATGATTTTCTACCTACTTTCACAACATTGACTGATGCATGATCTGATATTTATCCTTCAAGGTCCAGATGAACTGGTAAACCCTCTATGCCCTTTTCATTACTGGAAGTTAAAATTATCCCTTAGTTAATTCTTTTTTTTTTTTTTTTAAGTTTTTATTGGTACCAGGTATTGAACTCACGACCACACGCTTGCAAGGCAGACGCTTATGCCACTGAGCTAAATCCCCAGCCCCCCTCTAATTAATTCTTAATGTCTGTTTAAAGGCCTGAGTGTAAGTCAGGGATGTAGCTTAGTAGGAGTAATCAAAAAAAGGTCTATGGCTTTTGCTTTCACAATTGTATGCTCTACAATTATTGTATATTAAAACTCCTTGCCTGGCATGGTGGCTTACACCTGTAATCCCAGCACTTGGGAGGCTGAGGCAGGAGGATCACTGTGAGTTCGAGACCAGCCTGGAGTACAAAGTGAGCTCAAGGCTAGCCTGAACTGCATAGCAAGTCCCTGTCTCAAAAAGACAAAAAAACAAAACAAAACAAAAAAAACCTCCTTTACTCACATTAACACTAATCAAGCAAATTTACTTACCATCTCTACCACAGAATGCTAAACCTGCAGCCAATAGGAACTAACATAGGTTCTCATCTATTCTTTTACAAATTGTAACTTTGTGCAATTAATTTGAACTTTTAGTTGAGTTGCAGTTTCCACAGCTTCAAACTCTGCTCTGGAGACGAAATAGTGAGAGGATTAATATGTGTGCAAAGCATTTAGCTCATTTGCTGACATGCTGCAAACATTTGATAATATGAGTTATTTTACTTTTTTCGTTCCTTTTTTTCTTTTTCTTTCTTTTCCTTCCTCCCTCTCTGCTGCCCTGAGGATGGAAATGATGTGTTCTACCACCAACTACATCCCTAGCCCAAGGACTATTCGTTGAATTTATTGGAGTTGCTTTGGAGATACATCAGTATGAAGCAGAGGAAGTGTGAATTTCCTGGAAATAGAGCACAATGCTATATAACAGGGAGGTATAAGCAATCACGGCTTGCTTTCAGACATGTGGGACTGCTATATGAAAGGGAGGATGTGAGTGAGGTGGAGAGTGAAGAATTTTATTAGAGAGGTGCACAAGGCACTGGATGTACTGGTATATGCCTGCAAGCCCAGCTGCTCCAGGGCCAGGGATGTAGCTCAACAGCACAAGAAACTGCCTGGCAAGTGCAAGGTCCTGAACTTGATTCCTGGTACCAAAAAAACAAAAAACCAAAACCAAAACCAAACCAAACCCAACCCAAAAAGAAACAAACAACCCAGCTACTAGTGGCTGAATCTAGAGCTATATGAGACCAGCTTGTGCAACATAAAGAGACTACAACTTAAAAAAAAGTTTCTTTAAAAGGCTAGATAAGAAGATAGAGACATAAGGTTTGCTCAATGAAAGGTCTTCTGATACCAATAGCAGTGGTGCAACTCACCAGTTTTTATCAGTTCATGAGCTGATTATTATACATCTGGGAATTTTGTGAGCCAGTCTCATATGGGTAGCTGACATTGAGAGTTATTTAACCTTATTGTTATAAATATTAAATGAGAAAATACATATGAAAGGCTGAGGCAGGAAGATCACTGTAAGTTCAAGGCCAGTTTGATCTATATAGTGAGATCCTCTCTCGAAAAAACAAATATAAAAAAAACCCAAAACACCCCATAACATGTACCTAAAAATAGTCAAGGCAGGGTGACACACAACTGTAATCCCAGTACTCAGGTGACTGAGGCTGGAGAATCAAGAACAGTCCGGGTTACTTAGAGAGACCCTATCTCAAAAAAAAAGAAAAGAAATACACATTATTGGGAACCACAAATTAAACATTGGGGCTATCTCCTGAAGGCCTTAATGGTTCCTTATGTCACTCAAGGGCAAAATCCTCATTGATTTAAATTTACAATGCCAAGTCATTGAAATGATTCTCATCAACATAAGGTCATCCAAGGTCTCCTGTAATCCCCTCACCATTTTCCTCAATATAAATGTTATCAATAAATGCCAAGGTTCTGGGCTGGGGATTTAGCTCAGTGGCATAAGTGCCTGCATGGCAAGTGCAAGGTTGTGAATTCGATCCCCAGTACCACAAAAAAAAAAAAAAAAAAAAAAGCCAAGGTTTTGGTTGTTCATGGCTTTTGTTCCCCATGAACAACTGGTCTTCCTGGATCCTCTTGCACCATCATTTTGTATCTTACTCTTTCTTTTCGTCAGGCAGTATAACACCTGGCAGGAGACTGGAACCTGCTGCAGGAGTCTCTGATAACATATGTAAAAAGAAACATGCCAGGCATGGTGGCACATTCCTATAATCCCAGTTCTATGATGGGCTGAGGCAAGAGGATTACAAATTTGAGTCCAGCCTGGGTGATTTACTAAGGATATACTGGTTCAAGGGAAAAAAAGAAAGAAAGAGAGAGAGAGAGAGAGAGAGAGAGAGAGAGAGAGAGAGAAAGAAAGGCAAGCAAACAAAGAATACACAGGCAGGCTCCCCCTTGGAGATACCTCAGTGCAAAGGCCCTGGGCTCAATCTCTAAGCCACAACATTAATAAATAAAAAGAAAATATAGAAAGGCACTTTGAGTGACATAAATAATAGAAGCAGTTTTGGACTGGTGATTATCCTGGCTCTGCCTCCCAAATTTGGGATTACAGGCGTGTACCACCACACCCAGTTTGCATGCCAAAATAGTTCGATATTGTCATTTAAAAAAACATATCTATCCTAGCAATCAGGAGGCAAACGAAGGAGGATCAGTGTGAGTTTGAGGCCTGCTTGGGCTAAAAATGAGTTCAAGGACAGCCTGAACTGCTTAGCTAAATCCTATTTCAAAAAGACAAAACAAAAACAAAAACTGTATTAAGCATCTGTAGGAAGCCAAACATCATTCTACACACTGAAGATAAACCAGTAAATAAAATAAAGACTTTATCTGTAAGGATTTTATATCCCAAGGGTATGAACCATTAACAAATAAATACTTATCAGGTGGGGGTAAATACTCTGAAGAAAAATTAGGGGAACTGGAACAGAGAACTGGGCACTATTTTTCAGGGCATTGGAAAAGTCTATAATGAAATGAGGTTTGACATGCTGACCAGCACTGAAAGAGACTGAGAGGGAGCCTCTGAAAGAGAAAGTCAGAGGTCTTACTCTAAAGCATGTGGTGGCAGAGTGGGAAAAAAAAATTTGTCAGCTGTTCTTCAAAGAAAGAACTAATATCCAGAATATACAAAAACTCATTATCAGACCCCCTAAATGTAAAGACCCAATCCAAAAATGGGCATCCAAAATAAATAGACTCTTTTCAGATGAAGAAATAGAAATGACAAGTAAATATATGGAAAAATGTTCTACATCACTAGTCATTTGAGAGATGCAAATCAAAATAACACTGAGCCGGGTATGGGGGTGTATTCCTGTAATCCCAGCACTCAGGAGGCTGAGGCAGACAGATTATTGCAAGTTTAAGACCAGCCTGGGCTACAAAGTGAGCCCAAGGCCAGCCTGAGCTGCATAGTGAGACCTTGACTCAAAAAGACCAAAATAAATTAATTAAATTAAAAAAACAACAGTGAGATTCCATCTCACAGCAGAATAAATAGGCGTGGTGGTAGTGATACAAACCTGTAATCCCACCACTTGGGAGGCTGAGGCAGGAGGATTTCCACAAATTTGAGGCTAGTCGGGGTTACATAGTGAGTTCATGGGCAGCCTAAACTACACAGTGAAACTGTCTCAAAAAAGGAAAAGATCAATAACAAATGCTGGCAGGGTTATGGGGGAAAAAAGGAACCCGTCTCCACTGCTGGTGGGAGTGTAGACTAGCACAAACACTGTGGAAATCAGTGTGGAGATTATCTCAAAATCTAAATTCCCTCAAAAGAAAAAAATTTGCCAGGTGTGGTAGCACTCATTTGTAATCCCAGCACTGGGGAGGCTAAGGTAAAAGGGTCACTACAAGTCTGAGGCCAGCCTAGGCTACAGAGTGAGTTCAAGGCCAGCCTAAACTGCAGAGTGAGGTCCTGTCTCAAAAAGACAACAAAAAAAATCTAGGAATAGAGATTCCATTTGATCCAGCTATCCCTCTTCTTGGTATCTTCCTCCAAAACTTAAAAGTATCGTACGATAGCACTATATGCACATAAATGTTTATAGTGGCACAGTTTCTAATAGCTAAATTTTGGAAATAGCTCAAATGCTCTTCAACCAATGAAAGAATTAAGAAGATATGCTTTTTTTTTTAAACTCTGCAATAAAGATAATCTTGAGATATTTTTAGGTAAATGAATGCTGCTTGATACCATACTCCTAAGTGAAATAAATGGGATACACATGCGTAAATATTGCATTGTTTTTTCTAGTATGAGAAACCAAAAGTGTAAATGAGGAACAAACATATACTAGATATTGTGGAATAGAAAATGTTCAAATGGGAAAGGGAATGTGGGAGAGGGAAAAGAAAAAATGAGAAAAAAGGAAAAAATGAAAACAAAGTTTTTGTAAATAAGGAGACCATACTCTTTAAGTGAAATAAATCAGACACACATGTTTAAATACCATACTGTTTCTCAAATGTAAAAAAGTATAACTAGTGCTGGGCGTGGTGGCTCACTCCTTTAAGGATCCGCCTGCCTGAGGTAGGCAGATTTTTGCAAATTCAAGATCTGACTACGAAGTGAGCCCAAGGTCAGCCTGAACTACATAGTGAGACCCAATTTCCAAAAAGACAAAAAAAAAAAATATATAAAAAAGGACCAAAATGTATAATAGATATTGGGAAATGGGAATAAAATGTTCAAAGCAGAAGAGGAACATGGGAGGGGAAGAGAAAGTAAGGGACAAGAAAAACAAGAGAATAGAAGGAAAAAATGGAAACAAAGCTTTTATAAATAAAAAGAGGAAGGGAATGGAACTAAAAGAAGCAGCAAGATATAAAATGTTCTGGTACAAATTCCCTATGAGGAATGTGATCATTATGTATATCTAAAATATAGCAATAAAAAAAGTGAAATAAAAAATACGGTGAGAGGATCCCTTTCTTTAGTCACAGAATTTAATCATTGAGCCTGGTGTGGTGGCTCACGTCTGTAATCCCCGCACTGGGGTGGGGGTGGGGGTTTGCGCTGAGGCGGGAGGATCGTTGTGAGTTCCAGACCAGCCTGGGCTACAAAGTGAGCTCAAGGCCAGCCTGAACTGCATGGTGAGACCCTGTCTCAAAAAGACAAAAAAAAAAAAAAAAGATTTAATCGTCGAGTTTTTCTGGCCCCTTTAATTTCTCCAATAATGAGATCTACACAGATTTCTGCCTCTAGTTTCTTACAATAAAGAGGCAGTCTTGAAGCTGGTGTGGTAGTACAGGCTTCAGGAGGTTGAGGCAGGAAGATCTCCAGGAGGTAGATGCCACCCTAGAGTACATAGGGTGTTCAAGACTCTGTTTTAAAAAACCAAACAATAAAAAAAGTGGGTTGTGAGGGCTTAGGATGTAGCTCAGCAGCAGAGCCCTAGCCTAGCATGTGTGAACCCCTGGGTTTTATCCTCAGTATTGAGAAAAAAGAACAGAGTAAGAAGGGGGTTTTGTGTGTGTTGCAGAGGTGGGGCCAATATAATGTCATAGTCAACGAAAGCAAAGAAAGAAGATTTGAAATTATCTGTGATTATCCGTTTCTCCTTAATATTTCCCACAATAACTTTCTTTGGTTTTCTTCTATTGATTTCCTTTTTTTTTTATTAAAAAAATTTTTTTTTTTAACTTTGAAACAGGGTCTCACTATGTTAGCCCAAGATGGCCTCCAGCCCAGTGCTGGGATCACAGGTATGTGCTACCAGGAATGGCTAGCTGGCATTACTATTTAGAGGCTGGAATTTTTTTTTTTTTTGTATACCAGGGATTGAACTCACGACCTCGCATTTGCCAAGCAGGCACTTTACACTGCTGAGCTAAACCCCAGGCCCCTTAGAGGCTGGAATTTTTATTATTGTTTTTATTTTGGTGCTATAGTTTGACCATATCAGGCATGCTAAGCACACCCTCTACCATTTTGCCACACCCTTAGTTTACAATATGAAATTTGTAACCCAGCTTGAACTTCAGATACTTTTTAGGTCCAAGGGAACCACGGGCTGAGCTGGATGGAGTGAAATGAAAGCAACACCATGACACTGTATTTCAAATTCACAAATGTAGGGCAACAGTGAAGGAGGAGAGAGCTTTTAGTCTTAGTGAGTCAGTGAACAGGCAAGAACAAATCTCCAGGGGCTGAGTTTAGAGCATTCACTATAAAAAATTCCATCCCCACCATTTTTTTCAACCTCAGATGCACATAATCACCCTGAATAGTGTTTTTGTTTCTTGGTATGCAGCTTACATTAAGCTGGACATACCCCTGCTTTCCCCTCCATCTTAGACAGGATCTTGGTTAGTAGCCCAGGTTGGCCTGGAATACATGATTTTCCAACCTTAGCCTCCCAAGTGCAGGGGTCATAGGCGCACAGCACCATGCCTGCTCCTACTTTTTTTTTTTTTTTTTCTTTTTCTTCTGGTACTTGGAGATTGAGCCCAGAATCTTCACACTAGCATACATCCTTAACTCTTTTTATTTTTTATTTGGAGACAGCCACTTGCAAAATTGTCCAGACTGAGCTCAAACTTGTGATAGTCCTGGCTCAGTGTCCAGTTTTCCTATTTTTTTGAGACAAGGTCTCACTATGTAGCTCAGGCTGGTCTTGAATTTGCAACAATCCTTTGCTTCAACCACCAAGAACTGGGATTACAGGCATGTGCCACAATGCCCAGCCTCCAGTTTTTCCTTTTATTTTTATTTTATTATTTTAGTTTTTGAGGCAAAGTTTCACTATGTAGCTGTTTTTTTTTTTGTTTTTTTTTTTTTTTGGGTGCTGGGGCTCAAACCTGGATCCTTGTGCCTGGAAGACAAGAGCTCTAGTACTGGGCCACATCTCCTGCCCACTGTAGCTGATCTTGAACTTGCCTATGTAGTCTAGGCTGGTTTAAACTGTTAGCAAACCTCCAGCCTCAGCCTTCTGAGTGCTGGTATTACAGATGTGCACCACCACTCTGGCTGATTTTCCTTCTGAAGAGAATTGTTTGTTTATTGTGACATTGTGGAGTTTTTTGTATTTTTTTTTTTGTAAATGTTTGTAGTATATAATGATTAGATTCATCTTGTGAAGTTGGTACATGAGCATAACATATTTTAATTATTTTTATTTTTCCATTACTTTCTGTCTCCTGGTTGTTTTCTTTTTGTTTGTTTTTGATTTTGGTCTGTAGTTCAGGCTGGCCGTGACCTCACTATATAGCTCAAATGGGCTTCTCCTACCTCAGCCTCCTCAGTATTGGCATTACAGGAGTGCACCACTGCACCCAGTTCATTTTCTTAATTTGAGACAGGGTCTCATTAAATTGTTCAGACTGGGCCAGTCTCCTACCTAGCCTCCTGCAGAGCTGGAATTAAAGGCATATGCCACCAAGCACACTTGGCAAAATGGCTTCTATTTCTTAAACTAAAGTTGCAATTTTCCCGGTGTGCTGGCCCATATCTGCAATTCCAGCACTCAGGAGGCTGAAGCAGGGGAATGGCTGCCAGTTCAAGGCTATCCTGGGCTAAATAGTGTGTTCAAGACCAGCCTGAACTACACAGCAAGACCTTGTCTCAAAACAAACAAACAAACAAACAAACTAATAAACAATTGCAGAAGATTTGAAATAATCAAAATGTCCATCACTCGGGGATTGAGTAAAGAAATTATAAGATTGATGTGGTAGCACATGTCTATAGTAATCCTAGCACTCTATGGGGCTGAGGCAGGAGGATAAAAAGTTTGAGCCTAGGTTAGGGACTTAGCAAAACTGTCTCAAAATAATAACAATAACAAAAAACCCCATCCAAACCCCCATAAAACAACAAACAAACAAATCAGAAGATGTAGCTCAGTGTAAAGGCACTGGATTCAATTTCCAGAACTGAAAAAAATAAATTACAAAAAATGTTGGAGCAGGATGCAGTGGTACATGCCTGTAATTCTAGCTCCACCAGGAGGCTGAAGCAGGAGCATCACAAATTTAAGGCCAACCTGGCCAATTTAGCAAGTCTCTCTCAAAAAAGTAACAAGGGACTGGAGGTATAGGTTAGCGATAGGCTGCTTGCCTAACAAGGCCTAGAGTTCAATTTTTAACATTGCCTAAAAACAAACAAACAAACAAAAAACAAAGTTTGAAGAGCAGAGACCTCGAGAATTAGACTTTAGTTAATTTAACCTCTTTCTAATTCTATACCCTTAGTGTTTGGGTGTAAAATCCTCCCCAGCTTTGCCTTTTATCTCTGGCCTAGTAGAAGTCTCAATTCATAAGAGACATTTATTAGGATGGCCAAGTAACAAGGAATGGTACTAGGTGCTGGAGCTTCCAGGGGACAAAGGAAAATAGGACATAGTCCTTGTCCCTGATGGGGTCCAAGTGGATTTTTTCAGTCTTTTCAGTGGCTAGGACAAGAATAAAAATATTATCCCCTCATTCCTACTTCTCTTGATATCATTGCAAAATGCTAATACTTAATTATCCTCCTCGTTGCTTAGAGGGAAGTTAAGGCTTGCAGAGCTCAGGAACTTTTCATCAAGCCCGGACTGGAGAGACCTCAGGCCAGGGCCAAGACTAAGCCTGCTTCTGCGGGGCCTCTGGAGCCTTGTTGAAGTTCTTGGACCTCTCAGCTGCTACTGTGACAGTGGTTTCCGGCTTCCTGAGTTCTCACACTCAGCTTGGCACTGTAGAGATCACACTCCAGTTCCTGATTTGGGGACTAACATGCTCAAGCTTTGTGCTGCTTAGTACTATACAGGGATACGTGTTAGTTTCCCTGTTTCAAACAGGAAGACTTTGTAAATGCTTTGGCGTTGTGTAAGGATAGACTATATAGGTTTGTTGGGTGGCAGTCGAAAAAGATATGTTTGCTAATTGAAAATCATATCTTATGTTGGGTCTTTAATTCTCTTTATTTCTGCTTCTCATTACTAGAAATTTTTTCTTTTTGTTTTTTTCTTTTTTTTTTTTGATACAGGGGCTTGAACTCAGGGGTAGTTGTCTAGTTGCCCATGAGATTCTCTTGCCTCAGTTTTCTACATAGCTGTGTATCACTGAAACTGGCTTTCTCTTTATGTTTTGTTTCCTTTCTCTCTCTCTCCTGTTCTTTTTCTTTTTTTGATGACAGGGTCTCACTGTGTAGTTCAGGCTGGCTTTGAATTCAGCATGTAGCCTGGCTGGCATCCAACTCATGAAGATCCTCCTGCCTAGGCCTCCTGAGTGCTAGAATTACAGGCATGGGCCATCACACCTGGCTGTAGAGATATTTTATATATGGTGAGCAAGGAGGTACCAAGAAGGCAGCATTAAAACCTAGTTTTTAGCGAAACATCCATGTAGATGCATGTAAATCCTGCACCTGGAGGGAGGAGAATTGCTAGCTCAGAGCTAGCCTGGGCTATATAGTGAGTTCAAAGCCAGACTGAATAACACAAGACCCATTCTCAAAAAACCAAAAACCCAAACTCAAACCCTATTCTTCATGTCAGAACTTTTTTTTTTTTTTTGGTACTGGGGATTGAACACATGACTTCACACTTGCAAGGCAGGCACTTATGCCACTGAGCTAAATCCTCAGCCCATGTCAGGGTTTTCTAAATTTGATGTCCAATTTACAAGAAGTTGGCAAGTCTTGCTTCTGCAAATCTGTAAGCAGAAAGAGTTTAGCCCCCAACGTGCTTTATTTGTATGTACAGCAGGTTATTTTTGCCTGGTCAGGGTTAATCTCCCTCCTTACACCTCCTTCTGTTTCCCTAAGGAAGAGTATTCTTAGGGACAACTCATTCCTGCTTTTTTTTGCCTGGCAACTGGACTCATTCATGTGACCTGAGATTAGCCAATCATCAGTGGCTTCTGGCCAAGACTTTGCCTCTCATGAGAGCGACTCAAAGACAAAGGGATAGTAGGACAAGAGTTCCAGCAGTTGTTTGCAGTGCTGCTGGCAGCAGCTACTGCTGCTTCAGGCTTGAGCTGTCCTTGTGTCTCCTTGTTTTCCCAATCTGCTCTCCTCTTCCTGCTCAGGGCTAGCAATAACTTCATATTATAATTATCTTTTGCTTGCTCTTGTAACAGTGTCCATACTTGTATTTCAAATAGTAACAAAACAAAACACCCAAAGAATTTTAACTTATAAATTGTGACAATTTCTTTTTGAAGCTGTCAGCTTCTTGAGAAAAGGGCCTAAATCTCTGCTCCTGGTCTTTAGGGTCTAGGCTAACTCAACTCAGTGCATGCAGGTTGAATAAGTAAAGCATGTTGTATTTACATTAGGCTAGAGAATTTGGGATTTTTGGCATTATTGGGTTGAGGGGCAAAAATTCTAACATCCAGCTGGGCATGGTGACTCATACCTGAAATCCCAGTACTCGGGAGGCTGAGGCAGGAGGATCTTTGTGAGTTCGAGACCATCCTGGGCTACAAAGTGAGCTCAAGGTTAGCCTGAACTGCATAGCAAGACCCTGTCTCAAAAAAAAAAAAAAAAAGACAAAAAAAAATTCTAATATCTAAGCTCTTTTTCTTTGTGGCACTGGAAATCGAACCCAGAGGTTTTTTTTTTTTTTTTTTTTGTTTTTTTGCAGGAGGATGGCACAGAAATTGAATTTAGGACCTCACCTTGGCCCAAATCCAAGGTTTTTGATCAGCTAGGCAAGCACTTTATCACTGAACTAAATCTCCAGCACTTTTTATTGTTTTAAAATATAGTATCTCTAAATTGCCGAGATTGGCCTTCAATTTGCCATCTTCCTGCCTCAGACTACCAAGTAGCTGGGGTTGTAGGCATATGCCACCATCCCTGGCTTTGAGCTATTTATTTATTTATTTTTGTCTTGCCCTGAGTTGGAGGCCATCCTGGACTACATAGTGAGACCTTGTCTAAAAAAAAAAAAGAAAGAAATCAATAGAAGAAAATCAAAGAAGGTCATTGTGGGAAATATTAAGAAGAAACAGATAACTACAGATAATCTCAAATCTTACTTATTTATTTTTGAGACAGTGTTTTCCTTATAGTTGAGGTAGTCCAGAATTCACTGTGTAGCTCACTTGCTGCAATTAGGCAGCTGAATATGGTGGCACATACCTATAATCCCAGAATACCTTGTAAGTAATCCTAGCTTTTGAGAGGTTGAGGCTGAAGAATTGCCATGAGTTCAAGGCCAGCCTGACCTAGGTAGTGAGACCTTGCCTCAAAAAAAACATTTTTGGCTGGAAGTGGTGGTATGTGCCTGTAATCCCAGTACTTTGGAGGCTGTCACAGGAAGATCACCATGAGTTTGAGGCTAGCCTAGGCTACATAAAGTTCAAAGCCAACCTGGACTGGATAGCAAGACTGTCTTAAAAAAACAAAAAATAAAAAACTAAAAACAAAACAAACTATGCCAGGCATGGTGGTGCATACTTGTAATCTCAGCACTTGGGAGACTAAGGCAAGTTCGAAGTCAATATGGGCTATGAAGTGAGTTCAAGGCTAGTATGAACTGCATAGTAAAGCCCTGTCTCAAAAAGAAAAAGACAAAACCAAAACCAAAAATACAAAAAACCCCACAAACAAACAAACCCAAAAAACAAAAAATAGCTCAGGTGTTGTGGCATATGCCTGTAATTTCAGGAGGCTGAAGCAGGAGGATCATGAGTTTTAGGCCCACCTCAAACTCATAGTGAGTTCAAAGCCAGCCTGAACTACATAATGAAACCTTGTCTCAAAAACTAAAACATAATAAAAAACCATGAAACTCTCTCCTTTGGGACTCAGGCCATAAAGACCATCTAAATTTTAAAAAATATTATTCTAAGCTGAGTGGGGTGGTGCACTCCAGAGGCTGAGGCAGGAGGATCTTTGTGAGTTCAAGACCAGCCTGGATTACAAAGTGAGCCCAAGGCCAATCTGAACTGCTGGAGAGACCCTGTCTCAAAAAAAGATTAAAAAAATAATATTCTCTTTGCTTTTATTTCTTCCACAGGTGCACATTAAGTATTTACTATCTATAGGACATGTTCTGATAATTCAGTGGTAAACTAGGTAGTCCACACATGGGAAATGGGCCAATAGAATAAAAAAGAATCATAAAAAAAAGTCATGATTTTTTTTTTCTGGCAGTTTTTGACCATGACCCTGAGCATGCTAAGCACTTACCCTACCACTGAGCTACATTCCCAGCATAAAATAATCTTTTTTTTCTTTTCTTTCTTTTTTTTTTTTGGTGCCAGAGATCAAACTCATGACTTCGAGTTTGCCAAGCAGATACTTACAACACTGAGCTAAACCCCTGGCCAAGAATCCATTTACAAAATAGGGCTGGGGATTTAGCTCAGTGGCTCAAGGGCTTACCTGGTAAGCACAAAGTTGTGAGTTCCATCCTCAGTACAAAAAAAAAGGATACAAAACAGTGACTATTGTTTTGGCATGTGGCATGTACTTGTTACTCCTCTGTTTCCTTTTTTTTTCCTTTGGTATCAGGAATCAAACTCAGGACTTTGTAATGACAAGTGCTGTGCCATTGAGCTATACCTTCAGCCTTACTTTTCTGTTTTTTTGTTTGTTAATGTTTGTTTTTTGCAATACATTTAAGAGGACAAAAAAATGAAGCGATTACAGAAGGTATAAAGTTCTAGAGTGCTCTGTTGAAAAAGGCCAGATATAAGGTAGAGGGTAATTGCCGTGGTGCGGGTATGTGATCTGGCTTTTTTAAAGATAATGTGGTGAGAGAGGACCTCACTTAGGAAATGACACACTGAGACTTGATTACATGATGAAGAGTCAGTGTTACAAGTGGCAGCGGGCTATTCAATGGCCTAGAGGCTAGAACTTGGAAACAGAAACTGACAGAAACAGTGGTCAGAGATGAACAACGAGTACGATGCTGATGGAGAGACTGATTGATGGGTTGTTTCTTTTTCTTTTCTTTTTTTTCTTTTTGCCTTTTTGAGACAGGATCTCGCTATGTGGTTCAGGCTGGCCTTGGGCTCACTTTGTAGCCCAGGCTGGTCTTGAACTCACAACGATCCTCCTACCTCAGCCTCCAGAGTGCTAGGATTACAGGAGTACACCACCACGCCCGGCTGATGGGTTGTTTCAAGTAGGGCAGTGACATGATTAGATTTACATTTTAAGAGAACAATATGGCTGTCCCCTCTTCCCAGTGTAAAATAGTTGTTATTGCTCACGTAGATAGCAAATTTTAGCATTTCACTTTGACATGTGCCCGTTCCAATGAGAAAACACCTCAGATTCTTCTCTAGTGGTTGCCAACTTGGAGCTTGGTCCTCAGAGACAAAATAGAACTTTGCCTCAGTAGCAATTGGGACCCTTTCTTTCCTAGGAGTTAATGACTAAGTGGAGGAAGGATGAGGGTGAAGTCCTTAAGGTGAGAAGGCATCTGGCTCACTTGACAATTTGAAGGACTCTCAGAATGTAGGACAGCTAAATGTGTGAGAATGAGAAAGAGGCAGGTTAAACCTGGATTCTGAAAAGCCTGGTAGGTAAGTGTAAGATTTAGATCTTGATATGGAGAGGAGGGATAAACAGCCTTTAGTTAGGGGGCTGGCGTTTTCAAAAGCCTTCACAGTGTGTGAAGAATGGGCTAGAAGCGGTCAGTGTAGAGGGGTGGAGACTACCGTCATTTTGGAGAGAGGTGAGGATGGCCTAGAGCTGAGTGGTAGTAGGATGGAGAGAAGTGGGAGGCTTTGAGGTGCATTTAAGAGACAAAATTAACAGGCGTTGATAACCAGCCGAGGGTTTCACGTGATCTCTGGTTACAGATGAGTAGCGAGCGACTTCATGCTCCTGACCCAACGCAAGACTGGTTCCCGCGCCTCAAATCAGTGGGCGCGGTCTGCAAAAGCCGTAGCTCCAGCGGTCAGTGGGGCGGGACAGGGGGCGGGGCCTCCTGGGCGCTGCGTCACCTAGTGGTGGCGTGTGTGGGGGGCGGGGGATACGCTGGGCGCGTCCCTGGGGTCACGTGGTGCGCAGCACGCAGAGTCCTTCTGTCGGTTGGTCCTGGAGCGGCGCAGCAGGAGCGGGGCCGTGAGGTGAGCTCGCGGCGAGGCGCGGCGAGGCGAAGCAGGCTGGCTGGGGCCAGGTCGGGGAGGGCCTGCGCCGCGTGCGCGCGCGCTGTGCGGGCGGAAACGGTGACAGGCGCCACCGCAGCCCTGGTCCCCGCCCGGCCCTGCTCCCGGTTTGGCCCCGTTCGCCCAAGCCCGGAGGGAGGCCTGGGGACCGCTGCTGAGAGCGTGGCGGGCGTGCTAACTGCGCCCAATCCCGAGGGCTCCCCATGGGAGTGACGGGGGCTGCAGCCAATCAGCACTACTCGAGGGGGCTGGGCCCTTGCGGGCCCGGGGCGCGGAGCGGGTGGTATTGGGGGTGGGAGGGTAACGCGCCAGGGCCAGACTCAGCGCTGTGTGTTCCCTGAGAGCCATATCACCAGTCCTTGCTGTCGCCTTGTGCTTTGGTACTGCGCTTTCTTTTATTACCTTTTATCCTGTTTTGGAGAGCACACCCCTTTTTCAAGACCCCCAAATGTGGGAGTGTCTCCTTTATAGTTTTGAAAATCTGGACAACGCACCCCCTTTTATTGAGCTGTACCAATGAGATTTTCTAAGTTCACCCCAATTGAAGGTGTACCCCTTTCGCTTTGATCCCCCAAACTAAGAGCACATATCGTTTTTGGTCTCCAATCTGAACACTACTTTTCCAATTTGGGGGTTCCTCTGTTAACAGGTTCCTCAAATACGAGGACTAGTAATCAAAAGTTTTTGGATAGTTTCTTACGTCCCCATAACTCCAAGGGAGAATGTGTTTTCCAGGCTTTGAATCTGATGTGTTTCCAGAATTTCGTAAATTTTAAAGGCACTTCCCTTTTCAGCCTTCAAATCTGGAATCTACTAAAAATGAGGTCCAAATCTTGGCCTTTATGGACGCATATTTTGTGTTAACACAAATAAGGGAATTCACTCCCTTTTTGTTTTCGTTTTTTTGAGTCAGGGTCTTGCTATATATAGGCCAAGTTGACCTGGAACTTGTGATCCTTCTGTCTCAGCCTCCTTAGTGCTAGATTTACAGGAATGGGCCACCGTGCTTGGCTAATTCAGTGTTTTTTCCAGTTATTCTATCCTTGAGGCTGCACCCTTTCCTGAGTTCCCCTTGTGTCCTGGGGGAGATTCATTTTCTTGAGACCGTATCTTCTTTCTATTCCTGTTAAATGTATTAAATCTTTCCCTTTTAGTATGAAATGCTCAACTATAGGAGTGTAGCCATCTTCCTGATGCTGCTGTTTTTTTTTTTTTTTTTTTTTTTGCGATAGGGTTTCACTACATAGCCTAGGCTGTCCTTGAACCCAACTGTGTAGCTCAGGCCGGCCTCAAACTAGTAATGATCTTCCTGCCTTCAGAGTGCTGGCATGTGCCACCACACCCGATGAGTGTTCTTTTCTGAAAAGAGCATTTCTATCCTTTTTAGCTTTTCTGCCACCTTTTATCCTGTTTTGGAGAGGATAAACAGAGGATGCCACTGTTTTCATTCCTGTTTCCTTCTCTGTTTGGAACTCCATTCCCCTTTAGATACTCTCTCAGTCTGCTTAGTTCACCCAATTCCCCTTCTTTCCTATAGTGAGTGTTTATCTTTGTTCAACACAGCACTTTCTGCTTGTTACCCTTTTTTTTCCCATTAGGTAGTTCAGGCGGGCTTCAGACTCATGCTGTTTCTTATGTCTCAGCCTCTGAAGTGCTGGGATTACAGGTTTGTGCCACCACGCCTGGCTTGCATTATTTTTCTGTAAAGAGGAGTGTCTGTCCTGGTCCAGGTATTCCCTCTATTGAGTGGCTATAGATTCTCTTTTCTCTTTTCCTTGCTCTGGATGTGGTCTCTGCATGGAGTCTTGGGCTGCCTGATGCTGGACTCAAACTGGAAAGGAATCCTCATGCATTTCTTTGGTTATTTACAGGATTCCAGGCTTCCTTCCTGGTGGTTTACTTCTGGTAACATTCTAGCCCCATGTGCTTGATTTTCCCTGTACCAGAAAAGCAAACAAACAAAAACCCTTAAGCATATTTTCTAGTAGTATACTGTTTCTAGCCCACCATAAACTTCTTCCTGCACTGATCTTTATACTCTTATCAAGAAAAGAAGTGATTTTGTCTGGCAATGTAGCTTGGTAGTAGAGTGCTTATCCAGGTTGTGGAAAGTTCTGGGTTCATCTTTAGCACCAAAAAAGTCATTTGAAGGAACCCCTTGACCATTCATTTTTTTTTTAAACTAATTTTTTTTATTAGTATGTGTTTTTTTCTTTGGTACTGGGAATCGAACTCATGACCTCGTGTTTGCCAGGCAGATGCAGTGTCACTGAGCTATATCCCTGGCCTTAGTAGTTTTTTTTTTTTTATAAGTACTGGGGATCAAATGACCTGTGCTTGCAAGGCAGTCGCTTATGCCGCTGAGCTAAATCCCCAGCCCAGTAGATGTTTTTAATACATCTTAGTAAGTACATGTATGTTGGGGAACTGATACACGTTGATACATGTACATGAGTCATTTTTTTTCTGCTTGCCTTCACCCTCTTGTCCCTTGGACATTCTTTGTTTTTGTCCCTAGAGGAACAAGATTGAGGTGGATAATTGTCTTTCTCCATCATATTCACACATATCTGTCAGTCTTTGCCCCTAACACCTGCTTGAAAAATCTGCAGATATCTAGCATAATTTCGTCTCATCAAAACTTTTTAGAAGGTTTTTTCTCTTGTCTTTCCCTTTCCACATCTTTCTCAGGACTTCTCCAACCAGATTAATTTTTCCACAGCTGGAATCAGTGCTTAAGGGATAATGACACTTCTGACCTTTCTCTTTTAGGGAGACACAGAATGGGAAACAGTTTGGATCTGAAAAATCTACCACTAGGACAAGGCAGGACTATTTCATTTTTAAGAAGATGCTCTTCAGAATCTCATTTGGAAACTGGATATTTGCCAAGCACCTGCTTGCTAGTGGTGCTGGAGGATTTAATGATACACTTAGGAATATGCAGGAATTAATACAGTTTGGGGGAATTGCAACTTGAATAAAATTAACCATTATTGTATTTTCAAAACAACTGTTTTCTATTTCTTGTGCATAAAAGCCTTAGAACTAACCTGTGTTATTTCAGGAAGTGAAATAGATCCTACATTTAAATCAAAGTTATTACTAAGTATTAAATTTATTTTAAAAAATTAGGCCTGAGTAGTAGCTAATAAAATGTGGTTTACTGAAGGGAACAGATATTTTAAATGTTCATGTAATTGGCTGTTTGGTTTATGTATGTACATACAGCTGGGGCGCTGTATCCTTGAAATATCCTACACCATTTCTTCTCAAAAGAACTTTTTGTTTTCTTTTTGAGACAGGGTCTTGCTGTGTAGTTCAGGTTGTCTTTGAACTCTCTGCAGTCCAGTAAGCCTTCTGCCTCAGCCTCCCTAGATGGGATTGCAGGTGTGCGTCACTACTCTCAACCTTAAACTACTGGTTTTTTTTTTTTGAATGGGGGGATTGAACTCACAACTTCATGCTTGTCAGGCAGGCGCTTATGCTACTGAGCTAAATCCCCAGTGTTAAATTACTCTTGAGAATGTTTCTTACACAAAGCCAAAGATCTTTTGGTGCAGATAGAAAGGTGGTGGTTAGCTTTATGCAGATATGTTGTTTTCTGTTCTTCCTTTATTCAGATACATAGAATATTAGAAGTTTGTATAATATTACTGGTCCCTTCTAAGGGCTATTAATTATAATGAATTACAGTTACTCTACCATTTAGCTTTTTTTTTTTCTTTTTTTCTTTTTGTAGTACTGGAGATTGAGCCTGGGGTCCTTACATTCCCAGCATATTTTAATTTTTTTTTTTTTGAGACAAGTCTTGTTAGGTAGTTCACACTGGCCTTGAACTCACTATGTAGCCCTGTCTTGGCCTCCCAAGTGCTGAGGTTGCATATGTGCCATCACACCTGGCTTATTTTTTATTTTGAGATAGTCATGCTAAATTGCCCAGGCTGGGCTTGAATTAGTGATCCTTCTACCTCTGTGTCCCATGGGGCTGGGTTTGCAGGCATATGCACCATGCCTTGCTTATTTCTGGGCCTTTTTAATTTTTATTTTGAGATAAAGAGTTGGCTGAGTTGTCCAGTTTGACCTTGAATTTGTTATCCTCTTTCCTCAGTCTCATTAGCTGAGACTACGGGCTTGTGCCATTGTGCCTGGGACATTAGCTTTTTAAACCATGGCTTAAACTTCTTGGTTACTATGTAGATTGTCAAACTTAAATGCTTATTTTTTGCTAAAATGTGAACATAATTCCTTTTTCTTTGTGGTGGGGATGTGAAACTCAGGGTCTTGCACATCCTAGGCAAGCACTCTACCATTGAACTATATTCCCAGCCCTTACAATTTTTGATATAGAATCATTCTAGTAAATACTGCACATGTGTCTTATCATTCTGGTTCCTTACTTGTCATTATACTGAGTAGGGAGTCTGAATCACCCCAAAGCAACACTCACAGGTGTTAAAATTTCTGAGGAGTTCTTCCTAGTTTTTTGGATTCTGCAATTGGGCCTAAGAAAGGCCAGGGCAAAGGTAGGTGCCTAGACCTTTAGTGGAAGCTGTTGGCTTGTTGTTAAGTAGGTGTTCTAGAAAGCAGTACTGGTGAGATTGGTATTCTTTTTTTTTTTTTGCACTATGTAGTTCAGACTGGGTTTGATCTGGATGTCCATCTGCCTCAGCCTACTGAATGCTGGGATTATAGCATGCATCACCACACCTGGTTGATTGTGATTTATTATGTGCTGTCTCCCTGTGTACCCATATGCCTAATCTAGTTTTAAGTTCTGGAGGGTTTTTCCATTCTGAATGTCTTAGTTCTTTTGTACCTGTTTCCTTCACTGCCATGGCCCTTTTCCAATGTGATTCTATTCCATGCCCTGATCAGAACAAACCTGAATGACTAGACTATTTTGTGTCTCCTCCCCCCAATCCCTTCATTTCTCACATGAATGTCAGATCATCTTCAGTAACAGATTTGATCTGGTTTGGCCCTAGACTCTGTTCTAGCACTCACTGTGAGAACTCAGGCAAGTCACTTAATGCTATTGGTCTCCCCATTTGGGGCTGGTTATCTCCAAAATCTACCCTGTCTTTTGTCAGTACCTTGCTTAGAAACCCAGTTGTCTGTGGGAACTTGTAGCATATCTGATTTCCTTCATGTGCTACATTGGGCAACCTGCCAGTTATTTTGTTGTTCAAGTCACTTCTGGTACTGTCTCTTCTGGCTGACGCAGCCAGCTTGTCTTCCCTCCCTACTTCAGTCTCCATGTTATTTGCATTGGCATGCTGTATTTTACTCAGAACTGCCTATAATTCTCAAAGAAGTCTGCCTTGAGTTTCTTATTCATTATTAGTTACTTCCTTGCATCACTAACTGAATTATGTATATGACCATATTTTCCTCTAAGTTTTCTTCAGTTTTTGTGGGTGGTGATGCTGGCATTTTAACCCTGGTCTTCTGGTGCATGCTATACTTGCACTGTGCTGCTAAGCCATATCTTTAAGTCCCTAGAGTGTGTGTATGTGTGTGTGTGTGTGCACGCGTGCACGTGTACATATTGGTTTGTTTATATTTCATGATGTAGTTGAGGCTTCCAACTCAAGGCAATTTTCCTGCCTCAGTCTCCCAAGTGCTGGGATTGATTATAGGTATGTGCCACCATGCTTGGCTGTATTGATTTTTTTTTTTTGTACCAGGAATTGAATTCAGGACCTCAGGGTTTCCAGGCAGGTGCTGTGCCACTGAGCTAACTTCCTGGCTGTATTTATTATTTTTTGTAATGTTTTGCTATGTAGCCTAGGCAGCCCTCCAACTTGGGATCTTCCTGTCTCAGTGGGGATTATAGGTATGTACCACTATACTTGTTTTAAACCCTCTAATTGTATGTAGGTGTATCTATATATATATTTTAAAATGAGACAGGGATCTTGCAATGTGGTTCAGGCTAGACTTGAACTCACTATGTAGCCCAGGCTGTCCTTGAACAATCTCCTGTCTCAAGCCTCCCAAGTGCTGGGATTACAGTGTGTGGCACTTCACCTAGTTTATCCATTTTTTCTAGGGGTTGTCCCTATAGGTTGTGGACTAACAGTGGGGTAATCAGAATTAAAACACTGTTTTGCAGTACTTTGACAATTTTTCTGGATTCTGGCTCCTTCTCCTGTCCCTTATTTTCTTTGGCCAAATAATGGAACTAATGAGCATAGAGAAATCCAGTAAGGTTTTAGGAACCCAGTATGAGTCAGCAAGTGTAAAGTGGGTGGTTGTATGAATGAGAATTGTAGCTTCAATATGTGAACTTTGGGGAAACAGGGAGAGGAGGGATTGCAGAATTTAAAATGAAGTTTTTCTTTCTTGACAGTTTATACCATGTTGAGAACATAATCCTAGGAATTTAAAGGCTGACTCTTAGGCATTTAGATAAGTACAGTATTTGGACTCTCCTGCTAGAGACCTTATATTCAACAAATCTCTTTCCCATATGCAAAAACATCCATGACTAAGGTGTGTTAAAAGGAAGTGTGGGCCTTTTACAATAATGATAACTGTAACTAGTTTTTCCTCTTTTTTTTTTTTTTTTCTTTTTAAAGACACTGTTTCTCTATGTGGTCTAGGCTAGCCTTAAACTTGTGATTGTGATTGTCCTGCCTTAACCCCCTAAGGAGCAAGGATTCCAGGTATATACCATTATGCTTGGCTACTTTCTGTTTCAGGTTTTTTTTTTAAACTTTCTTTCTTCCCCTCCTCCTTCTCTTCCTTTCTCTCCATTTCCTTTCCTTTCCTGCTGCCTTCTCTTCTTTTCTTGCTTCTTTTTTGAGATAGAGTCTTACTATGTTCAGGCTGGCCTCAAACTCACTGAATAACCCAGGTTGACCTCAAAAGTGACTGGAGTCTTCCAGCCTCAGCCTCCTGAGTGATAGGATTACAGACATGCACTATCACAACCCTACACTTTTTATTTATTTATTTATTTAGTTTTGAGACAGTGTCTCATTATCTATAATTCAGGTTGAATTTACTACATAGCTCTTCCTGGCCGCAAACTCACAGTGATCCTTCTGCCTTACTCTCCTAAGTGCTGGCATTACTGGTGTGTGCCACCACGTCCAGATCTGCCTTTTTTGAGTCTCCTGGTTATAGGCAGTCGTGCTGCTTGAATGTTCCTTGGTTCCTTGGAGTAGTACATGCTGTCTAGTTTGCTTTGATGAGATTGGTCATGCTAAAAATTGTATGAGAAATGGAAATGTACAATTGAGAAGGAAAGACAGCTTAAAAGATCCTCTTTCAGTCCCAGCTGCAAGGTTTGTGGCTGTAAAAACCCAGGATTTGGAGGTAGACTTCCTGAGGTTGAATTTTAGCATCTGCCCCTCTTTTGGGCCCACATGTAACTTTGGCATGTGGTTTAAACCTCTTGGACCACTGACTGGTAGGAATTTTGGAGGTAGAGTTTTCTAGTATGACAGATTACTAAATCTACTTGGACCTGTTTCCTAGCTCAGTATCCTTGTAATTGCCTGCTTGATTATTGGAAATATTGGTAAATATGTTCTCTCCTTTCCTATTCCTAATCTGAAAAACAGGAACAAGAAAATGTGGTTCATGGGGTTATTAAAGCTTGCTTTCCAGGCATCTTTGTGCATGCCAGTAATTCCAGCTACTCAAGAAGCTGAGGCAGGAAGATTATGATAGTAAGTTAGAGGCTAGGCCGGGTAATTTAGCAAGATCCTATCTGAAAATGAAGAAAATAAAATAAAGTAAAATAAAAAATTAAAAAAAGAAGATGGCTAGGGATGTAGTTCAGTGGTAGAGAGCCCTTAAGTTCAGTCATCAGTATTGTTAAGGTGTTCAGTGATCTATAGTGTTTAGTATATGTTGCTATTATCGTTTTCATTTTACTCCTTTTATCAAATGTTTGTGAATTTCCCCAATGCCCTTTTCTTTCTTTTTTTTTTTTTCTTTTTGAGACTATCTCACTATAAAGTGCAGGCTGGGTCTAAGCTGGCTTATGTAGCCCAGACTGGCCTCAAACTCATGGTGATCCTCCTGCCTCAGCTTCCTGAGTGCTGGGATTACAAATGTGTGCCATCATACCTGGCTCCAGCCCCATCTTCAAATTGTTTTTCTTTGTAATACAGTGGTACTTCAGTTAAGAAATCTTGTAAGGACACCCTAATCAGATATGTTTAAGACTCCCTTCCCTCAGAAGGAACTCAGATAAAACTTAATCCAGAGCTGTAGATTATATGGACCAGTAGTGGCTAACCTACAGCATGTGTACTCCATCGGGCTCTTTGTACCACTGAACACTCTAAAAGGTTCAGCATCACTGGTGCAGACTGTAGCTGCAGACTGCAGTGTCCAGTTGCTACTGTTTGAGTAGGCCAAAAATAGTTCAGCTTCTTCTGTATGACAAGGAAAGAATTGCTAAGCATACATCTCATAGTGTATAGTAAGTCCCTATGTTTATTGAAGATTGTGGGACAGTAGCAGGAACAGGGAAAAGGGTGAAGGGTAAAAGAGGGTGAAAGGAGAAAGGGACTTGAGTGGGAAGGGAAAAAAGGCACTCCATAACTCAGGCTTCTGGTCTTATAGGCTCAGACACCACTAATCCAAGGTTCTCCATCTTCCCCCCACCACCTGCGCAGTCTGGGTGACCTGAGTTTAAACTTGGATACTCATTAGAATGGTGTTTGGTTTATGGTTGAGTGAAGAGAAGGGAAGTAGCTCACACAATTTCCCTGCTTTGAGATAATGGAAACATGGATAATCATTAGGGCGGTGTGGCATTTACAGTTGAAGGAAGGGAAGGGAGTGACTCAGCTCCTTTGTTTCTAACTGTACTACTGTGACTAGGAAAACAGATACATTTTTTTTTTTAGGCCTCAGGGACAAAACTGTGGTCTGTTTTCAGGTGCTTGGCCTCTTTGCATCTGCCCCAAGGATTACAGTTCATACACTTATCCATAGATAGCACTTTTCAAACAGCTTCCACATGAGTAGCTACCTTAATTCTTACAAAGGATGATACTGATCTCTTTTCTGTTTTGATTCCAGTTTTGCCAAGTGGAAAGCTAAAGTTATCTTTTTCAATAGCATCTGACTGCTTTGTATGAACACTGCATTGTTATTTATATGTTTATTTTTCTGTTGCTGGGTGTTGAACCCATACTGAGGCAACCTCCCCTTCCCACTTTGAGATAAGGTCTTGCTAAATTGCCCAGTCTGGGATCAAACTTGGATTCTTGCTTTCTTAGCCTCACAGAGTGTTAGGTTTGAAGGTTTGTGTGTCTAGGCTTTATTTGTTAGATGCTGGAATGCTTGTGAAGAAACTATTATTTCTTGAGCGAGACCCACTCATACAGTCACTTGTTACATAGAGTGATGAATGCTGTGGTCTAGAGGGAAGGTCAGGCTTTCGTGGGAGAATATAGAAGTGGGTTTAGGGAGGTACCCAATTCAGTTCAGAGTGACCATTCTGAGGAAGCGGGTGGTTTTGTGCAAGGGTCCTGGAGGTTGAAAAAAATAAAATAAAAATAAAAATAAAAAAGGTCCTGGAGGTTGGAAATGCAAGGAGTTTGAGTGTGGCAGTAGGGGGCTACAAGAACAATAATAACTTGAGAGCTTATTACCCTGCTCCATGCTAAGTAACTGTTATCTTCACAACTCCAATATGAAGATATGCAGTAGGTACCTGTACTATCCCCATTTTACAGATGAGCCTCAGACTCAGTTATACAGAGTTACATGAAGAATGATGGTACTGGGATGCCTCCCCACACAGTCTTACTTCAGAGTTCTGGTTCATAATCTGTGTGTGCCACTACCCTTCTGCTAAGCTCGCCTCTTTCCCTTCCTTACACTCCTTTCCTTTTTTTTCTTTTTTCCTCCCCTCCCCTTATCTTCTCCTCCCTTTCCTTCCCTTCCTTTCCCTTCCCTTCTCTAGTGTCTTTCTGTCTTGGCTTTTCACTTTGTAGTTCAGGCTGGCCTTGAACTCACTATGTAGCCCAGACTGTCCCTGAACTCCCAGTGATCCTCCTGCCTTAGCTTCTGGAGTGCTGAGATTACAGGTATGCAACACCATGCCTGGCCTTAGTGGTATTTTATATCTACCACTTTTGAAAGTTTAACATCTTCAGTTGGAGGTCAGCCTGAACTGCATTAGGGAGATCCTGTCTCTAACAAACAAACACACAAAGCTTTATATTAGCATATGGCACTGCTAAATTGCTCACACTGGCATCAAACATCCTCCTGTCTCAACCACCTGAGTAAATAGGATTATGGTATGTGCAAATATGCCCAGTTAGTAGTGTGCTTTATTTTATTAGGCATCCAATTTATAGTGATGTCTATATTTTATTTAAATAGTGTCTTTTGTTTTGTTTTTGGATTCAGGGTCTTGGATCAGGCTGGCCTTGAACTTCCTACTTAGCCCATGATAGGCTTGAACTGTCAGGGATCCTCCTGTATCAGCTTTCTGAATGCTGGGATTTCAGGGGTGAACTACTAGGCCTGGCCTTTTTTTTTTTTTTTTTTTTAGACTAGGTCTTATTATGTAGCCCAGTATAACATGTAACATATAGGGGCCAGGGGGTGAGGAGAAAACCAGCAGAGACCACCAGGCTTGTATAAAGGAAACATGATATGGAATTTATAGCTCTTGGGTGTAGTCAGAAATTGTTAAGACTGTCTGTCCCAACAAAGAGAAGAGCCTGTCCCTTTTATAGGGATGGAAAGAAGGCAAGGAATGTTAGGCAGGAATTTTTTTTTTTTTTTGTTTTTTTGAGACAGGTCCTCTGCTATGCAGTTCAGGCTGGCCTTGAGCTCACTTTGTAGCCCAGGCTGGTCTCAAACTCACAATGATCCTCCTGCCTCAGCCTCCCGAGTGCTGGGATTACAGGCTTGAGCCATCACGCCCAGCTAGGTGGGAAAATTTTAATAAACATCTGTGGTCAGAGTTCTCTGGCAGTCTTGCATCTCAGTGGGCAGAGTCCTTGAAATATCTGATATAAATTTTTGGGTGTCTCCAGCTGTCCCCATTTGGCCGTAGATGTCCCAGGCCCTGCAAAATTTCTTGTCCTATCTTATCTCCTTTACAGCATCCTGTGCTGACTGATGAATTCTTGATGAGAGTAGTGCTTTTCTGCCAGCAGGCAGGTTGGGGACTGGGAGAATCAGGTCCAACTGGAACTTTATACCTAGTTTAGCCTCAAACTCAGTTTTCCTGCCTCAGCCTCCTAAATGCTGAGATAAAAAGTGTTTGCCACCATGCCTGGCTTTTCTTATTTTTAAATGTGTGAGCTATATCCAGTTTTTTCTAGAGTTGCATGTAAAGAGCTTTTGGTTTCTTCTTATATTCACAATTGATTTATTTTTATCCTGGGCTATAATATTCAGATTGAAATGACTGAGTGCAAGATTAGAAGCAGTTTTACAGCTTGTTCTTTGCTTCCATGTTAAGTTTGAAATGATGGTAGTGGTCAGGGCCTTGGGTAGTGTTTCTGTTTCCCCATAGCTGGGCTAATGCAAGATTTGTCTTTTCTGAACAATTAAATACTAATAATATTAAATATTGTTATGTAATGGTGCGATGATTCTTATATCAGTTACCACATTCAAATTCTGTTTATATCTAAAAGCATGAGCATGGCAGTGATGGAGGAGAGGGGATGAATGGTTTCTCTATTTCTGGGAAAATTTTGTTACTTTTACCCCCCTCCCCACCGGGGATCGAACTCAGAATCGCGGGCTTACAAAACTGGTGCTTATGCTGCTGAGCTAAATCTCCAGTCCTAAATTCTGTTACTTTTGATAAGGATTTCTGCTTCAAGGGTTTAGAAGTCTCCCCCTGAGCACTTCAGTTTCTTTTTTGTACTAAATTCCATTTCTGTACTAACATTTGAGTCCTAATCACGTCTTCCAGCCATTGTGAAAAAAGTGTCAGGATGAAATTCTTGTGTTAAAAATTTTCGTGTATATAAATAACTTTAAAAAATATGAAGAGCAGTGACTTTGGGAGGCTGAGGCAGGAGGATTGCTGTGAGTTTGAGGCTTGACTGAATTGCATAGCAAAACCTGGTCCCAGAAAAAAAAAAAAATCTAAAACTGCAATCTTACTACCTAGACTAAGGATGTAGGTCAGTGGTAGTGTGCTTAGCATTTGGAAGCCTTGCATTCATTCAATACATAGCACCAAAAGTAAATTAAAAAAAAAGAAAAAAAATCTTAACACTTGCATTTTTCTTACTGAGACTTAAAAGAACAGAAGTAGAGGTTAGAGAGTTATAACATTAACTTGGGCCTGGATGCATTCGTAGAATCCTAAGACCCCAGGAGGCTGAGGTAGGAATATCACAAGTTTGAGTCCAGCCTGGGCTATCTAAGGAAACCATGGCGGCGGGGGGGGGGGGCAGGCACGGCAGTGAGAAGATCCCAGAAACAAAAAAGGGAAAAAGAAAAAAATTAATATAGAAATATATATAGAATAATATAGAAAGGAAAAGAAAATGAAAAGTTAATTTTGCAGTTTCTTTTTTAAAAATTAAAAAAAAAATTTTAAATTTGGGACTGGGGATTTAGCTCAGTGGCATAAGCGCCTGCCTTGCAAGCATGCAGTCATGAGTTTGATGCCCGGTACCAAAACAAAAACAAATAAAAATTTAAAAAAATTTTTTTGTTTTAATATTTTTATTTTCATTTTTTGCTACCAGGGATCAAACTCACAATCTCATGCCTGCCAGGCTCTTATACCACTGAGCTAAATCCCCAGCCCTTAATCTTTTTTTTTGAGACGAGGTTTTGCTATGCAGTTCAGGCTGGCCTTGAACTCACTTTGTAGTGCCTACTGGCCTCGATCCTTCTGCCTCAGCCTCCTAAGAGCTGGGATTACAGGTGTGAGTCATCATACCTGGCATCAGTTTATATCATTAAACAACTATTTAAACAGTTTCTTAGGTGCTTCAAGTAATTTTAAGCATATGCTAGACTAGATCGATGTCTATGTTTGGTTTAAATTGTTTACACTATGGGGATAGTCATATATACATGCATCTATAACATGCTCTTTTCCTAACTAATACATGTTGAAAATGGCATAATCTCAGCAATTACAGATGATCATTATTCCTTTTCAAAGCTATACAGTAGGATTAGAGATGTAGCTAGCTCAGTGATTCAGTGCTTGCTTAACATGTGCGGGCCCTAAGTTTAATCTCCAGTAGTGAGAGGCCAGGACTGTATAATATTCTCTTGTATAGATGAACCATAATTTGTTTAATGAGGCCTCATCAATGGGCATTTTGGCTGCAAAAATTGCAGTATGGTAGACATTGGGAAGGATATACTGAATCTCTAAGGTGAATTAGAGATTGGGATTGTCTATATGTATCTACTAGTTTTGGAAAAATGGCTATTTTGACAGTATTAGTTCTGCCTAACCAAGAACAAAGAATATGTTGCCATTTTCTTTTGCTTTTTTTTTTTTTTCCGGTTGTGTGAGACAGGGTCTCACTATGTAGTTCAGACTGATTTTATTTTTTTATTTTTATTTATTTTTATTTTATAGTATCAAGATTGAACTCATGACCTCATGTTTACCAGGCAAGTGCTTGAGCCACAGAACTAAATCCCCAACCCCTACTCAGGCTGGTCTTGAATTCACTAGGTAGCCCAGGTTGCGGTCCTCGTGGCTCAGCGTCCCAAGTACTAGGACTGCAAAGTATGCTCCACCACACCTGGCACAGTTTATGCTTTTAGTAGAAGTATGTGATCGTGCTCTTTTCTCTTCATCTTTGTTAACTTTACCTTTACATTTTTTGCTAATTTGAGAATTGAAAAAAATGTTACTTTAATTTTAATTTAAATTTTTAAAAATCTTCTTGAGACTGTTTCACTATGCAGTTCAGGCTGCCCTTGAACTCACTTTGTAGTCCACCAGGCTGGCCTCAACCTCATAGCAGCAATCATCTTGCTGCAGCCTCCTGAGTGCTGGGATTACAGGCATGCACCACCATGTCCCTCAAAAAATGTTATGTTGATTTGTGTTTCTTTTCATTTAGGTGAGGTTATGTGGCTGTAATATCCTCATAAAACTTTTGTATCTACTCTTCTCTCCACCATAATCCTCCAGTTCTTTGTCTTATTTTTAATTGAGTTGTTGGACATTTTTGTCCTTGATTGGTATGCATTCTTTGTTAATAAAGGAAGTTAATTTTTGTCTTGTGGTTACAATTTCTTTGTCTCAGTTTGTTGTTTGTGAAAATGCCCTGTGAACTGTGCTACACAGTGTACATTTAAAGCTTTCATTGTGGTTGATAAAGGGAACATTGAATGAATACTGTATTTTTTTTTTTTTTTTTTTTGAGACAGGGTCTCACTATGCAGTTCAGGCTGACCTTAGTCTCACTTTATAGCCCAGGCTGGTCTTGAACTTGCAACAGTCTGCCTATCTCAGCCTCCCAAGTGCTGGGATTATAGGAGTGCACCACCATGCCCGGCTTGAATACTGTATCTAAAGAAATAAATTAGGCTGTCTGTCTCCTGTGGAGCTGTGGGCTCCAGGTTAGGGACATTTGAATATAAGGAAGTAATTGAAATCTGGCCAGAGTCCTTAACATAGAATCCTACACGAATACAGATTGTATCAGACATACTGAACATACTTTTTTTTTTTCTTATTCTGCAAACTGGAGATTTTTTTTTTTTTTTTTTTTTGTATTAGGGATTGAACTCATGACCTCACGCTTGCTAGGCAAGGGCTTATACCACTGAGCTAAATCTTTGGCCCAAGCTGGAGATTTTTAAAAGAAAAAACTAAGGCCCTGAAGATTGGCTAAACTGAAATGTGTTTAAACTAAATGCAGGAATGTAGTTCTTAGGTTGTGTTTTTTAATCGCTGATTCTGTATCGCTTTTTGTCTTGTTTAGTTTAGTTTTTGGAGACAGGGTCTAATCCAGGCTGGCATTGAACTCAGAGATCTGCCTGCCTTAGCTTCCCAAGTACTGGGTGGGATTACAGGTGTGCACTGAGGACTGAACCCAGGGACTGCCTGCATACTAGCCAAACCTAATGTGAGATTTAAATACTTATTTAGGTACTGGGAATTGAACTCAGGACCTTGAGCTTGCCAGGGAGTTGCTGTGCTATTGAGCTGTATCCCTGGCCTCCTAATGTGTGATTTAAAAAGAAACACCAAGTATAGATATATCAAGAAATCAAATGATAACAAATGCAGGTGAGGCTGTGGTAATAAAGGAACCCTTCTACATTGTTAGCAGGAGTGTGAACTAATGCAACCACTGTATATCAGTATGGAGATGTCTCAGAAAACTAAAAGCAGAAATTTCATTTGACTCAGTTGTTTCCTTTCTCAGTGTCTTGCCAAAAGAGTTAAAATGATACTGTGATAATACATGGCATTGTGGCACATATCTGCAATACTGGTGCCTGAGAGACTGAGACAGGAAGATGCCATGAGTTCAAGACCAAGGCTGAACTATATAGCAATATCCTATCTTGAAAAACAAATCAAGCCAAGTGTGGTTGGCAAGCACCTGTAATCTTGGTAGGCTGTAAACTTGGTAGGCTGAGGTTGATGGGTCATGAGTTTGAGGTCATGGTAGGCTACATAATGAGTTTAAGGTGAGCCTGGACTGTATAGTGAGAGATGCTGTTGTTTACTTTTGTGCCCGATACAAAAATACTGAACCACAGCTGGGTGTGGTGACTCATGCCTGTAATTCCACACTTGGGAGGCTGAAGCAGGAGGATCGTTGCGAGTTTGAGACCAGCCTGGGCTACAAAGTGAGCTCAAGGCCTGCCCAAACTGCATGGAGAGACCTTGTCTCAAAAAGACAAAAAAAAAGGAGGGGGGCCCTGGGGATTTAGCTCAGGGGCACAAGTGCATGCCTAGCAGGCATGAGGTCATGAATTTGATCCCCAGTCAAAAAACAAAAAACAAAAAACTTGAACCACTAAGGTTAAAGGAAGTGAGATTTATTTAGCTCAGTTTCTAGAGGTTTCAATCCATAGTTAGCTGGCTCTAAGGTGATGTGGCAGAGGGGCAACATCCATGGCTGCAGAAGATAGCAAAAGCAACAAGAGAGGAGGGATGAGCAAGCCTCTTTCTGTCTCTTGTACAGTATTCAGGCTACTCACCCTAGGGCTAATGTGGCACTCACACTGTTAATCCCAGCATTAGACCATGGATCACTCACAAATTCTAGATTTAGCCATTTCAGAAAAGCACATCCCATGATGACCACATGAAGCTTGGGGAGACATCCAGACCCAAACCATAACAGCTGTCTAAAAATAAAAAACAAAACAACAACGAAAAAACCCCAAAAAGTTACAGTGATACAGGGATCCCCATGCTTATAGTAGCATAATTCATAATGCTAAATCTTGGAGGTGATTTATATGTCCATCAGAAAATGAATGGGTAAAGAAAATGTTTTTATACACAATGGGAATACTACTCTACCGTAAAGAAAGATAAACTTGAGGCATTTGTCAAAAAATGGATTTACCTTGAGACCATACTGTTAAGTGTGATAAATCAGAAACACAAGCTTAGACATGGCACAATTTTTCTTGCATGAGAAATAGAAAGTATAAATAAACAGCAAAATAAAAGATATATTAGGAAACATCTTTTGCAAATAGGAAGGGGAACAAGAGGACAGGAGGGAATTGAGGGGAAAGGGATGTAAGAAGAATTACAATGTGTTACTTATGTACCTGTACCAATTCCCCATGCACAGTGTAATCATCATTATGTACTACAAGCATGCACACCCCCCACCCAAAAGAAAAGACCTTCCCTAGAGGGCTGGAGAGAAGATTGGTAATGGGAAGAGAAATTCAAAATAGCTAGATCTTGTTCTATGTGATAGCAGAGAATAGGTGGGTCATTCACCATGAAACAGGTTTTAGTTCATAAGGAAGTTTTTTTTTTGAGACACAGTCTCACTCTGAGGCCAGGCTGGCCTTGAATTCATGGCCTGCTTCAGCCCCCCAAGTGCTGGGATTACAGACGTGTCACTGTGTCTGACCTTTATTACCTCTGTGAATGGGCTGACTCCTGCATGGAGCCTGGGAAGTAATTGCTCAGTAAGTGTTCAGTTCCACTCTGCTTTTCTTGGCATCACCTTTTCATACATGTGATTTGGGGAGGGCAAGTTATTAACGAGACTTTTACTCAGTATGCCTGAAGCCAGAGATAAAGGGTAGCTCATACGGTACTTCATTCATGCTCAAATGAAGACTTTTGTACTGATTGGATTATACTTACATGTCAGCTGTGATACCTCATTTTCCTGGAAAGCATTAGGTAAAGCCGGTCAAACTTCTGACATTTCCTTGCTGAGAGTGTATAGCTGACACTTATGCCACCATAGCTTTTTTTTTTTTTAATTTTAAAGAGAAGACAGAATTTCAAAACAAGATAATAGAGTAACAATGAATAATATACATTGTGTATTTATCTATTTATTTATTTGGTACTGGGGATTGAACTCATGAAGTCTTGCTTGCCAGGGAGGCCCTGTGCTGCTGGCTACATCCCTAGCTTGTATTGTTATCTTTATGTTAGTTATTCAGAGTACAAAATATAGGCACTTAATTGTCCAAACAATACTAGCACAAAACTTTTCTTTCAATGAATTAAGAGAAATTAGTATAGCTATTTTATATCATATATATGTACATTTTTTTGCTTTTCCCTTCTTTTCTCTTTTCCCCCTTCTCAGTTTCTCTTTGGTTTTGAGTAGTTTCTTCCCATTTCACAATGTCTGTTGTATGTTTTGGATCTTATTTAACTTTTTCAGCTTCTCACACTAGGGAGACAATGCAGTGTTTACACATGTAAGTCTGATTTATTTCACTTATGAGCTTTTAGTTTATTATGTTTCAGTGTCCTTAATCACCTCTGTCACCCAGCTCTGCTCAGTTTGATTTGCTTCCTGCGTTTCCCAATGTCAGCTCTTTGGAACAGATGGTTTAATGGATAGACTTCGTCTTTTTTTCTTATGAGAAACTTCTGTTGTTAAAAACTACACATTTAGGAACCTACTGTACTTAAGAGGAAAATGACAATCACCTATAATGTTTGTTTTCTTCTAGTCTTAATATATATATATAAGATTTAATGTGAACTCCAACTGGTATAGTTTTGCATTCTGCTTTTTCATGGAATATATTTTAAGCAAATTTTTTGTAAGATGGGATGGTGTTACACATTGCATACCAAGGACCTGCTTCTGTGATCTTCATGTTCCTTCATTGCAGTGATGGCCCGTCTGCTATAAGTCAGGCAGTGACTGGCATTGCTTAAGCAGTTCAGGCTGTGAGATCCAAGGTTTATGGGAGGAAGGAATTGCTGTTTGGTGTTGTCCCGCTGTAGTGCCCTGGAAGCTCAGAGTAGCTCCATCACACTTCTACCAGAACCACTGTGCATCCTTCTGATTGTATTTGGAACTTCATTTGTGGGGGTCCTTTTCCCACATATGTCTAATGCGATTTTTTTTTTCCTCAAGAGGAAAATACTGTTACTCTTCAGTACTTTTCCACCTTCCAATAATGGGGATCAAACTCAGGGGTGCTATAACAGTGAGCGACATTCTCAGTCTTTGAGACAGTCCTTGCTAAATTGCCCAGCCTGGCCTAAAATTTGTGATTATCTTGCTTCAGCTTCCGAGTAGCTAGAGTTGCAGGTGTGTGTCATTCACTGTGCCTGGCTACTACTTAGTTTTGATGGCAGATGACCACCATTCCCAGTATTCAGCAGCTTGACAGAACAAATGAGAGCCAGATGTGGTGGCACTTAGCTGTTAATTCCAGCAATGTGAGAACCTTGAGGCAAGAAGTTTCCATGTTCAAGCTCAACCTGGGTATGGTGACTTCTTTTGAAATTAAACAAAAACCAAACAAAATCAGCCAACAAAACAAAAATAAATGCTCTGCACTGTGGGAAGTTGAGACAGCAGCACTGGAAGTTTGAGCCAGCTTGCGCAATCTAGTCAAAGCGTATCTCAAATGAAAAGGAGGGCTGGGGGTTATACTGTCCTGGGTTCAGCCCCTAGTAGTGGTGCCAGGAGGGGTGTTGTAATAAAAAAAAAGAACTAGAAAACAATTAGGAAAGAATATTTTGTACTCTTCTATTTGAGTGGAATTGAAAATCTAGATAAAATGGACAGGAAAATATGAATTGTCAGAATGGACTCACCAAGTGGAAAATATAAGTAGATCCTAGTCTAGCCTTCAAAAAGTAGGGCCAGAATGAGTATAGTAATGCATACTTATAATCCCAGTATTCAGGAGATTGAGGTAGCAGGATTGTTGTCAGTTCAAGGCCAGCCTCGGCAATATAGTGAGTTCAAGACCAACTTTAACTATATAATGAGACTGTTTCTCAAAAAAGCCCAACCAAACAAACAAGCAAAAAGCAGAGTGCCAGGTATCAGTTATTTATGCATGTATGTACCCATGTATGTATATATGTACATGTATATGTATTTATATTTTAAAGTAGGATCTTACTATGTTTCTCAGGATTGTCTTGAAAGTCATGAGCTTAAGCAACCCCCCTGCCTCAGCCTTTCATAGGCATGCACCACTGTGCCAGCTCAAGGCTTCTTGAGGACAGGACCTGTGTGTCTCTTTGTGTTTTTTTTTTTTTTTTTTTTTTTTAATCAGTACTGGGGATCGAACTCATGACCACATGCTTGCAAGGCAGGGGCTTATGCCACTGAGCTAAATCCCCATCCCTGTGTGTCTCTTTGGACTTGACTGTTTCTCTAAATAGTCTGAGCAAATATTTATTCAATGTATCAGCAAATAATTGAATTTACCCATGAGGGCATTTTTCTTTTTTCTGGTCTGGAGATTAAACTCAAGGGCTTTGCTTTGAGCTATATCCCCAGCTCTTTTTTAGAAATTTATTTATTTATTTATATTTTTTTTGGTGGTACTGGGGATTGAACTCAGTGCCTTGTGTGTGCTAAGCAAGCATGCTACCACTGAGCTACATCCCCAGCCTCTTTTTTTTTTTTTTACCTTTTGAGACAGGGTCTCACTATGCAATTCAGACTGGTCTTGCTCACTTTATAGCCCAGGTCTCAAACTCAACAGTCTTCCTGCCTCAGCCTCCTGAGTGCTGGGATTACTGGCATGTGCCGCCATGCCCAGCTCCAACTCCTATTTTTTAAGACCGTGTCTCACAGTTTCCTAAATTGCTCAAAACTGGGCTCAAAATTTTATCTTTCTTCAGCCTCTCAGTCTGCTGGGATTATAAGCAAATGTCATTGTGCCTGCTCAGCTAGTAAATGTGTTTTGATGTTTTGAGGGCACCCCTCAGAGGCATAGGTGAGTCTTTGACAAGCAGTGCTGAGAATGGGGTCCCCACACAGTTGTGAAGACCACAGGATGCAGCATAATGTAGAGGGGAGGAAGATGAGGAGGAAGAGGAGGCTCCATCATCGTCATCGATGGGCACCTGTGGTAGAAGGAAGGGCAGGCGTGAAGAAGGGTGCTGATAGCAGGCAGCTTTGTGTTTTGAATAATGCCTATCTTTTTTATGTGTAATGAGTGATGCTACAATCTGGGTGGACTTTGCCGGAGTTTCATAAATATTTAATTGGCTTTTTCAGGAGAATAAAAGCAGCCCATTGATGACTGAAAATGACAAAGCATCCACCTAACAGAAGAGGAATCAGCTTTGAAGTGGGAGCCCAGTTGGAAGCCCGGGACCGTTTAAAAAACTGGTACTTTTTACATTTTTCTGTTAACTAATGCCTTTCAGTAAAGGATTTTTGGAAGCAGAATAGTAGCCTAGGTTTTCTGTGGTGATTTTCTTTTTGACTCTTGGAAGATGAAAGAGACTTAAGGTCAGAATGTGGGGCTGTCTGGGCTGGGGATTTAGCTCAGTGGCATAAGCACCTGCCTTGTAAGTGCGTGGTTATGAGTTCGAGCCCTGGTACAAAAAGAAAAAAAAAAAAAAAGAATGTGGGGTTGTCCTTTCTTTTTGATGCAGGGACATGTGTGTCCAGAGGCCCACCCTGTGACCCTTGGTCATATTTGTTCCCTTTCTTAGCTGTTCATCTGAAGGAGGTTTGGGAAAAAGCACCAAGAGTGGCTACAGGAAGGAAAGGGTTAATAATGACAGTGTCTTGCTTCTCTTGCTGCCTGTGTGGAAGAAGAAAAGAGAAAGATTAGAGATAGAAATGAAGAAGGGAATTTACATCAGAACAGCTACTGTGTTGCTCACAGCTCCCCCTGTTGTGGGGTGAAGTGTGTTGTGGCTAAGACACAGTCATCATCACAGAAGGCATCTTCAGGATGGTTCTGTTCAGAAACAAGATAGTCACTTTGTTTATTTGTGCTTCAGTAAATGTGGGTATTGATTATGTTTGCCTCATGGGGTATTCTGAGAATTAAATAATAGGATATGTAGGGAGAGGTTTTTTTTTTTTTTTTTTTGGTGCCGGGATTGAACTCAGGACCTGACGTTTGCCAAGCAGGCACTTAGGCCTCTGAGCTAAACCTCCAGCCTCAGGGAGAGGCCTTAAAGAGTAAAGTGATATGGTTGAGGATATCTTACAAATTTGGTTACTTTTAATGCTCAATATATAGGGAGACGTTGCAGAATGTAAACCTTTTGATTGTGTAAGGAATAGCTTGACTCTTGCACAGTTATCTCAGAATAGTACCTGGGGTATAGAAAGAGAATCAAAAAAGCCAGACATGGTGACACATGCCTGAAATCCCAGCGCTCAAGAGGCTGAGGCAGGAGGATTGCTCTGAGTTAGAGACCAACTGTTCTAGAAAGTGAGACCCTTTCTCAATTAACAAAAAGAACAAAAGAAAAAGAGAGAGAGCCAAGGAAGTGCCTGGCAGAAAACTATACTATTAGAATTAGAGACACCCAACATAGTTATCTAGTTATCTTTAGGTTGTTTGCTTTATCTGTAATTATTATTTTTAGTTTTGGTGGTAGTGGAGATTAAACAGAGTCTACTTTACCACTGAATTACATCCCCAGCCCTTTTAATTTTTTAAAATTTATGTATGTATGTATGTATTTATTTTTTGGTACTACAGATTGAATTCATGACTTGACACCTGTTGAGCAGGCACTTATGTGGCTGAGCTAAATCCCCAGCCCCACATTTATTTACTTTTAAAAATTTGTTTATTTTGGAGATAGGATCTCCACTATGCAGTTCAAGATAGCCTTGAGCTTACTTTGTAGCCCACGCTGGTGTTGAATTTGCAATGATCCTCCTGCTTTAGCCTTCCTGAGTGCTGGGATTACAGGTGTATGCCACCACACCTGGCTCCTTTTTATTATTTAATTTTTTTCCCCCATCCCTTTTTATTTTGGATTGATTGATTGATTGTGGTACTATATGAGAGTTAAATCACAGGAATACTGAGCTATACACTTTTCCCTAATTATTTTGAGACTGAGTCTTACTGATTTACTCAGGCTGGTCTTGAATTTGAGATCCTCCTGCCTCAGCCTTCCAAGTAGTTGTACCACTGCTGTGGTTAGTTTTAGCTTTTTTTTTTTTTTTTTTTGCTGTAAAGGGGATTACACTTATGGCCTTCACAGTGAGCTACATCCCTATACCTTTTTTATTTTGTTTTTCTTATTTTTTTATTTGTTTTCGCTGTGTAGCTCAGACTGGCCTCAAATTTGTAATGATCCTCCTGCCTCAACCTCTTGAGTGTTGGGATGACAGGTGTGAGCTACCATTCCCAGGTTAATTCATGTTTCTTATTTCATTTTCTTTTACTGTCCTTACCCAGTTTCAGTCTAAAAGTAGATTTCAGGCTGAAGAGTCTGTTATTAATATTATCATTATTATTATTTTATGGTACTGGGGATTGAACTAAGGTACATTCTACTACTGAACTACACCCCCAGCTCTTTTTTATTTTGAGATGATCTCACAGAGTTTTCCGGATAGGATTTGAACTTGCTTTCATCTTGCCTCAGTGTTAATTAATGCTTGCACTATAGGCACACACTACAGCGCCCTGCTATAATTATTATCATTATTATTGTTATTTATTTATTTATTTATTTATTTATTGGTATTGGGAATTGAACTCATGATCTTGCACTGCCAGACAGGCACTGTGCCATTGAACTATATCCCTAGCCCCTATTATTTTTGTTATTATTATTTGATGCTAAGTGTGTGCTTTAACACTGAGCCACAATTTGAGCATGTGTCATTTATCTTAACATATTTGTTTGCTCATACTTTTTCTTTCTTTTTTTTTTAAAGACAGGATCTCTCTGTGTAGTCTAGATGGCCTTGAACTTGAGATTCTCTTGCTTCAGTCTTCTGCCAACTACTCATTTTTTTAATTTAGCAGACTTTATGTTAGGCAGTGGATAGAGTGTTGTCCCACCTACTTTTGATGTTATCTGATCACAGAAGTACTAGCTGGCAGCTGGAGTGGTCTAGCCTTGTATATTCTGTTCCTGCTCTGCCTGAAGAGGAGGAAGAGTCTCAGGAAAGGGAAGGCTGGAACTGCAGTAAACATTTGGGCACAGGCAGTCTGAGAGGAGGAATACTGTGCTATATATCAGTAGTAATGCTTGTTTGGTTGGATCTCTTGAGAATACATGACTAAAATTTAAGGTCTTTGCATCATGTGCAAAAGTTTACTCTCTTCATTACCCTTCTAAATGCATGTGGCAGACTAATAGCCCACTTGTGAACTTGAGGTTATATCTTTAGATTGTAGGTTGTCTGCATGTATTTTAAAACCCTGTGTGGTATAGTGGCAACTGCTTATGCTTTTGGGTGAGGTGCTTTTTTTCTTTCTTTCTTTTTTTTTTTTTTTTGGTACCAGGAATCGAACTTAGAATCTTGAGCTTGCCAGGCAGGTGCTTATACCACTGAGCTAAATCCTAGCCCAGGGTAAGGTGCTTTGTATTAGAGTCTCAGTGATCTAATTGCTAGCTGTGTTTTCTTGGTTAAATTACTTTTCCTTCCCCAGCTCAGCCTCAGTTATCTTGTAGGCAGATTGAGGAATTACAACTGATTTCATATTGGATTAGATAGAATCAGTACTGTGTATTTTTTGTTTTTATTGCTGTCTGTGAGACAGGTCTCCTATGCAGTTCAGGCTGACCTTGAACTCACTGTGTAGTGGCCTTAAACACATTGTGGATCTTCCTGCCTCATCCTCCTGAGTGCTGGGTTTACAAACCTACACAGTTCCACCTGGCTATTACTTCGTATTTTGTGTTTCATATTACACAGTCATTTATTTTTCTCACCTAGTTATGTATTTACTGTAGAAATGAGACATTATTGCCAATTTGTAAAAATTTTTAGGAAGAAAATTCTCCTTAACATGGAAAAGAAAATCATTGAGTCTGTAAAATAATAAATAACATTTGTTGAGTGCTCATTGTCATGTATTTCCTGGATTGTCTTACTTAATCTTCCACATGGCAATCCTATGACATGTGGGGAGCTATTGTAAGTCTCATTTTAGTAGTAAGTAAAATATTTCATAGAGATGAAGTCACTTGCCCAAGGTTAGTAGTAATAGGAATAGGGATTGAACCCAATTAGGCTGAGTTCGTGACCTCTCTTAACGGGATCTTAATGTTTTCGATTTCTTAATTTTTTTTCTTATTTTTTTTTGGTACCGGGGATCAAACTCATGACTTTGCACTCACCAGGCAGGTGCTTTGCCGCTGAGCTCTATTCCCTGCCTCGATTCCTAAATTTTAAAAAATATAGAGAAATGCATTCTGATAGTGTCTACCCAAATTCCTAACCTAGGGAATTGAACAACTTATTTGTTTGGTTAGATTTTAGACTTTGAATGATTTTTGCTTAAAATAGTAGAGGGTTTGTTTTATTATCTCTAGAGTGAAAATGGTTGTGTTTTTACTCTGATAAGTGATTCATTTACATTGTTCGAAGTGGTACTTCTGCAGGGTGCAGCCATGGTACATGTGTTTGGTGTGTTTTCATTTAATTGACATGAAATACTATGTGTGGGGCTAGGATCCACCTCTTTATGGCTTATTTCCAGTGGCTGTTCATCTCTTAATCCTTGGATTATTTGTTCTTGCTTTTGAGATTATAAGGAAATAATTTCTATGTAAGTATGAATGAATGGGACAGGGTCTTGCTATGTAATAGTTCAGGTTGGCCCTGAATTCACTAAGTAGCCCAGGGTGGCCTTGTTCTGGTAGTTGATCCTCATACCTCAGTTTCCTGAGTGCTGTGATTACCATGTGCACCACCACACCTGGCCTCTAGTTTTTATTTTGAAAAATTTCAAATGTAAAAAAGTTGAGACTAGATATTCTGCCTGTATCATGATGTTTTACCTTATTTGCTTTATATCATTATGGTAATGTAATTAATAATTCCATGATATCTAATTTTTAGGCCATATTCGGAGTCTCCTGTTGTTCAGAGAATGTTTTGACAAATTTTACTTTTTTATTTCTATTTTTTGGTTTATTTGGTCCTGAAGCAGGGTCTTGTAGTCCAGGATGGTCTCACAGAGATCATACTGCCTCAGTCTCTCATGTGCTAGGATTACAAGTGTGCACCACCATGCTTGGGTCTTACAGGTTTTTTAAAACCCAGGATCCAATCAAGATTCACATATTTGTGTTTTTATGTCTCTTTATGAGCACTTACTGGTGGTTTTTTTTTTTTTTTTTTTTTTTTTTTTTTTTTTTTTTTTTTTTTTTTTTTTTTTTTTTTTTTTTTTTTTTTTTTTTTTTTTTTGAGACAGGATCTGGCTGTATAGCCCAGGCTGGCCTGGATGGAGTTTGCTACTATCTTTCTGCTTCAGCCTCTTGGGTGCTAGTATTAGAGGTGTGTACCACCATGTTAAGCATTTATTCTGTAGCAAAATCTCTTTCTCTCACTTTTCCCCACATCGTGGCTTTTTTTCCCCTTTGCTTTGTAATACAGGATGGCCTTGAAGTCACTATGTGGCCTAAGTTGCCCCCAAGTTTGGGGCAATGATCCTCCTGTCTCTTCCACTCCAGTGCTTGGATTACCAGGCGTGGACCACTACCACTCCTGGCAATCCCAGCTACTTAGGAGGCTGAGGCAGGAAGGCTGCAAATTAGAGGTCATCCTGGGCAATTTAGCGAGACCCTGTCTCAAAATAAAAATGAAAAAAGGTTGGGAGATATAGCTCATCGTTTCCTGGGTTTGATTATCAGTAATGCAAAAGAAAGTAATGTATATATCCTTTTAATGTGAGTGGCTGTTTTGATTTTTAGCCTAGTCTGATAGGGTCATGTGCAGGAACTTAGTCCAAAACAGTGGCCTACTGTAATTTTTGTTTAACAGGAGAAGATTTTAGTAAGCAGACAGGGTCTCCTCAAGCCCAAATTACTGTCTGAAGAGTCTCATTTTCCAAGAAGCTGAAAGATGGGAAGACTTGGGAGGTTGAAGCAGGTTGATCACTGAGTTCAAGGCAGTCTGAATTATGTAGCAAAGGCCAACCTGAACTACATAGTCAGACCCTGTGTCCAAAACAAAGAAAAAAAATAAGTCAAAGAGGGTCTTGCTATTATTATCTCTGTTCACTCAGCCATTGGGTGGGAGCAGCCCTGGTGTTAACTGAGTTGTAGGGTGCTGGAGGTAGTTTCTAGGTTCTTTGTGTCTTGAGCAAAGAACTGAGCATGGCAAAGTATAAACAGTAGCACAGTTTTATTAGAGATAGGGAAAGAAACAGGCTCTGCAGAGTGAGTTTGGGCCAAATAAAGGTAGAAAAAGAAGTACACCCTACAGTATGAGGGTGGCCACCATACAAGAGAGAACACAGTAGCAGATACTCATTGTGGACCTTTTTTTGTTAACCTCCCCCAGGTTGACGTCAGGTCTATGTCATCCGGTGGAAAACCTGCTCTAGTTCTTGCGAGAAGTTCATGTGCAGGGATTTAGGACCATTTCTGTGCATGTGTCCTGGGATGGTGTAATTAACAAGTCACATTCACTTCCCCAGCCAGCTTTGCCATGAACTAATCTGTTTCACCAGGGACATGTGAGGAAGCACAGCCGTGCCAGTGGATGCAGGGCTGAGGCAGTGAAATACCCAAAGATGAGTGTGACGAGTGCATTTTCAAGACAGCCTCAAGTAAATGAACTGTTTCACTTACTGATGGTCTCTGGACAGAATCTGAGCAGTTCCCCCAGAGAGGCTGTAGGACCTCAACCCAGCCTGCTGAGTAGGTTTTTCTTTCTTTTTTGAGACAGGAGTTAGCCATGCAGTCCATGCTGCCCTGAACTCACTATGTAGCCCAGGCTTGCCTCGAAATCGCAGCCATCCTACTTCAGCCTCCTGAGTGCTGGGATTCCAGACCTCTGCCACCACACCTAGCCCCTGCTGGGTAGGTTCTTGATTCTCATTATATTAAAGGAATTTCAGGATGCATCAGAAGCAGAAACAAGTTTGTTAGGTAGAAGGAAATACACACTTGGAGAGGAGTACAGGCACTCATGGGGTGAGGTGCACTGTGGCCTGGTGTTGGGGATATATATGTAGTGTTGGAGGTATCCTTTAAGATGGATAATCTAAGATATTTTGCCTAAAATCATTTTTTGAAACCTGGTAGCTTATGCCTATAATTGCAACACTGTGGGAGGCTGAGGAAGGAGAATCTTAAGTTTGAGTCTAGCCTTGGCAACTTGGTGACTTAGCAAGACCTTGGTTTAAAAAATTAAAAAGGGGTGGAGGTGTAGCTCAGTATGAACTGAGGTTCAGTCTTCAGTATTACCTGCTTCCATCTTTAAATCTGTTTCTTAAGGTCAGATTGCTGCCATCTTTCAATGATGGTGAACTCTGTAAAGCTTTTAATGATAACAAACAGCCAGCTGCGGAGACCATATGTTCACCACCACTGAACTAGGTTAATTTAAGGTATTGAAGTGAGATAGGCTGAAGGAAAAAAGTAAGAACAATAAAGAAGTCTAAGAAAGTAAAGATGTGTATAACCTTGGGTAGCTTTGATGTCTTGAAGTTGCAGGTTTTTTTTTTTTTTTTTTTAGACAAGGTCTTGCTTTGTAGCCCAGGCTGGCCTTGAACTCATAGTGATCCTCCTGTCTCAGCCTCCCAAGTACTGGGATTTAAGGCCTGCATAAGCATGGCTGATGGTTGCAGTCTTCTTAAAAGTACATTTTACAAAATTTAATCTAATTTAATTTAATTTTATCTTTTTGAGACAAGGTCTCTCTGTGTCATTGGAGTTGGATGAACTCACTTTGTAGCCCAGGGTGTTTTGGAATTTACAGAGATCCTCCTGCCTCAGCGTCCTGAGTTCTTGGATTACAGGCATGTGCCACCACGGCCAGCCTATCTTGGTTTCTTCTGTTTTACCTCAGAACTGTAGGGTCTTGCATATTCTAGGCATGAGCTGTGACTTCGAGTTATACTCCTAGCCCTGAGGAGAAAAAAATTATGTTTTGGTGGGGCTGGGGATTGAATCCAGGGCCTTATGATGCTTGAAAAGCTCTCGAATACTGAGTCAGCCCAGAAAATGTTTTTGTAGTGTTAGATAGCAGTTATGGGAAGGGCCTACTCTTTGTTGAAGGCGTTTTGCCAGGTGTTCTCCATGGATAGTTTATCAATTAAATGTTCTCAAGAACTATGGGGTTTTTGTTTCATTTTTATAAACAGTAAGAAACTAAGGTTTGCAGATGAAATTCTCTTGGACACTAGAGAGCTGGTGAGTGGTAGGGCTGGGATTTGAATCCCTGTTGCTTTTACTCCAAAGACTGAATATGTGTCCTTGATGAATCCTTGTGCTAGTGCTGTTTTTCTGGGTACTTGCCCATATGTTCTGGATTTGCTCTGTTAGAAAGAAAGAAAGAAAGCAAGAAAGCAAGAAAGCAAGAAAGAAAGAAAGAAAGACAGACAGACAGACACATATGGAGAGAGGCACAGCCACACACACACACACGCACGCACGCACGCACGCATGCACTCGGAGAGAGGCACAGCCCCTGCCCAGCAAACACAAGGTCTTGAGTTTGATTCCCAATACAAAAAAAAACAAAAACCAAAAAAACAAGCATTCAAAGGATTATCATAATTTTCAAAACCCATGTGCAGCAGAAGTGCGTGGATAGCCTAGACTAGGAGTGTGTCTGTCTGGATTAATGCTTCATGTTTATAGGTCTATATCTTTGATTTATTTTTGTCTATATTGCTTGTACAGAAATCTAGTTTTTCTCTTGTCTTCGTATGCTGGAGATATTTTGCTGCTGTTAAACTAACAATAGTAATGACAGCTAACACTTTATCACAGGTTTGCTGTGTCAGATATGATGTGAATTGCTTTACTTACTTTATATGTGCTATCTTAGTCCTTCATTTGAATGTTGAAGGTTTAGCTCAGTGGTAGAGCACATACTTAGAATCTTCCTTGCCCTAGATTTAAATCCCAGCATAAAAACAATACATTTGGAATGGAGGTTCAGATGTATGTTTCTTTCTTTCTTTCTTTTTTTTTTTTTTTGAGACAAGGTTTTGCTATGTAATTCAGGCTGGTCTTGAAGTCACTGTTGAACGCAAGGTGATCCTCTTGCCTCAAACTCCTGAATTTTGGGATCACAGGGCTGCATCACCACTTTATCTCTAAGGCTCAAATGTAAGATGATTTGCTAAAGGCCACAAATTATTTATTAACAAATCAAGAGATACACCTACCTTCTTTTTTTGGTGGTACTGGGGATTGAACCAGGGTTTTAACATATACTAGGCAAGTGCTCTACCACTAAGCTACACCTAGTCTAGAAACACCTACTACTGCTGCTTGACAGCAAAGTTCTGTGTACCTTTATCAGAATTTTTCATAAGCCTGGTACACACTTATGATCCCAGCATTTGAAAAGGAGGCTAGGCAAGAGTATCCACTGTGCATCAGAGGCTGGTCTGAGCTGTAGAGTGAATTTAAAGCCAGTCTGAACTAAATAGTGAGACCCTGTCTCAAAAAACTAAAATTAAAAAAAGACAGAATTTATTTTTGAATCACAGTGACAGCTTGTTTCAAATTATAGGATCCTTCAAAATAACAGAATTAGGATTTTACTTTATGAAAGAGGGATGTTTATAAATTACAGATTTAGAATTTGAGGGTCCAGCTCCGTGGTAGAGTGTTTGCCAGGGTATGCAAGAGATCTCAGGTTCCATAACCAGCACCAGGGGGAAAATAGACACCCCCCCAAAAAAAAACCCAACTCAGATTGTTTTTGCTACATAGTCCACACTGGCTTTGAACTCACTATGTAAAAAAACACCCAGAGTTAAGCTGGGAGTGGTGGCTCACACCTGTAATCCCAGCTCTTGGGAGGTTGAGGCGGAATGCTTGTTACGAGTTTGAGACCAGCCTAGGCTACAAAGTGAACTCAAGGCCAGCTTGAACTGCATAGAGAGACCCTGTCTCAAAAAGACAAAACAAAACAAAACAAAACAAAACAAAGCAAAAAAACCCAAAAATAAAACCAACACCCAGAGTTAAAACTGGGTGTGGTAGCACAGGTTTGTAATCCCAACATTTGGGAAATTGAGACAGAAGTACTGCTGTGAGTTGAAGGCCAGCCTGAACTGTACAGCAAGATTTTATCTCAGGAAGAAGAAAAAGGGGAAAAAAAAGAGTCCAGATTTCAATTTTTCTGTGGAGAATGTTCTCCAAGCAGTTTTTCTCATTTTATCAAGGCCAATTTTGGGGATGGAACCCAGAGCCTTCCCACTGAGCTGCATCCCAACCCTTTTAAAATTTTTTGAGACAGGGTATCTTTAAATTGCCCAGATTGGATTTAAATTTTGCATGCCCCTGCCTCACTTTTGCAGTGCTGGGATTGCAGGCTTGAGTCACCATGTCTGGTCAGGCTGGATAATAATTGATAAGAATCCAATTTCCTGATTTTGGAGCTAGCTTTTGGGCTTTCTGCCCATTTCCTTTTTTTGTAGAGGGAGTAATCCTGCCTGCAGTGCTCACTCCCAGCAGTGTGGTAGATGAATTGACTAATGTGATAAGCTGCAGTTTTCTGAAAAACATTTTTGGTGCATAGAATGGAAGCAGCTTGCTGTAACTAATGCTGTTCACCTTCTTTGTGTCATCTGTCAGGCATGCACCATCTGTCCCAAGCAGTAGCTGGTCTTCTCTGTTCCCTGTCCTTTTTTTTTTTTTTTTGGTACCAGAGTCAAACTCAAGACCTTGTGCTTTGCCAGGCAGGCACTGGCCTCCCCTGTTCTTGCTCTGAACACAGTGAGGAAGCTTCTTCTGTCTGTTGCTTTCCTGACCCTTTAGTACATTTTCCACTACTGTACTTTCATTTAAGTTGATCACAATTTACTTCCATTTTGTGTATAAAGGGTTGAAAAATTTGAGTTGTGTAATATCCTTGCTTCTTTTCCTGACACCCCTACCTCCTAGGGTATGGCTTTGATCTTATGCTACAACCTATACCAAGAACAGAGAGTAAAGTGCCTGAAATAAGTTATGAGGAGATATTTACTGTGTACAACATTCATGTAAAAACCCTTGGAGGAAGTTAGGTACAGTGGTATATGCCTGTTATCTCAGCTGTTAGGGAGGCCAAGACAGGAGGATCACAAATTCCAGGCTAGCCTGGGCACTTAGCAAAATTCTGTCCCAAAATAAAAATAAAAAAATCACTATGGAGAACTTCTTGGAATTTTTAGTACTGCGAAAACAAAAGGCAATACACAAAACCTGGGGGAGGATAATTAATTTTTTTTTTTTTTTTTTTGTACCAGGAATTGAACTCAGGATCTTGTGCTTGCCAGGCAGGTGCTTGTGCCACTGAGCTATATCCCTGGTTTGACAATTAATTTCATATGTTAGAATTTCAGAAGGCTTTACAAGGATGATTTTTGAAGTCAAGTAAATTATTGTAGATGTCAGAGATACAGTGGTGATTAGAACAGGCAAGTTGTCTGGTCTTCAGGAACTGATGCACCAGTGGAGGTAGAAAGAGTGGAACAAATGGAGCAATTTGTATAAAATGATCCTCAGCTGATATTTGCCTTTAGTTTTTCTTATGTTTAATCAACTTATCTTTTTTTTAAATCAGTACAGGGGATTGCTACCGACCATGTGCTTAAGCCACTGAGCTAAATCTCCAGCCCCTTTTTCTTATGTTTAGATTGGGGTTTAGGGGAGGAAGACTACAGAGATAAAGTGCCATTGTCATCTAATCATTTCAAGAGTACAGTCAATAGGGCTTAAACTATGGGTAATTCACTGTTTACCTCGCAGTCATAATGTTTATCAAGTTTCTCTACTGTAAAATTACTTTCTTCCTTCTCATACTTATTTAAAAAATTTTTTTTCTTTGTTTTTTTTTTTTTTTTTTTGAGACAAGGTCTCACTGTAATCCAGGATGGCCTCGAACTCACAGCAGTTTGAGTGCTGGATTGCAGGCAATGTGACACCACACACCTGACATTTTCATACATTTTGTGGCCCAGACTTAAAAAGTGGAAGGTTTTGGTCCATTTATTTGAGAGAGAAGTATCTATACAAATTATTATTATTATTATTTTGTCTTTTTGAGACAGTCTCTTTATGCAGTTCAGGCTGGCCTTGAGCTCACTTTGTAGCCTAGGCTGATCTCGAACTTGCAAGGATCCTCCTGCCTCAGCCTCCCGAGTGCTGGGATTACAGGCGTGAGCCACCATGTCCAGTTTATACAAATTATTTGCACAGGAGATTTTTTATTTTCTCTCTTTCCCTCTGTCTGTCTGTCTGTCTTTCAGACAGGGTCTCACTGTGTAGTGCAGGTTGGCCTTAAACTTTACACTATGTGGCCCAGGCTGGCCTCACAAATGTGTGCTTAGCTGTTCTCCATTTATTTCTTTTAAGTTTATCCATTCATTTGTTTTACTTAATGCTTTGGATTATAATGCAGTACTGATTTATTTTGTTATTCGTATTGTTCTCTTGGGAACTCTTTCAGTTAGCTTTTTTTTGACATACTTTCTTTTATCATTTTGTGTATGTATGTGTTTTACACTTCCTATTTTTGTCTCTGAAACTTATCCTAGTTTCATCTTGTATGCTTCAGGCCTAAAATCAGCCATTTATTCAAGGAATAGCATTTCCTTTTGGTTGTTATTTGTTTTTTGAGTCAGGATCTCCCTATTTATGCCAGGCTGACCTCTAATTCAAGGTTTTCCCAAGTGCTGAGATTATAGGCCTGTACCACCACATGCAGCTGCAGGTAGATCTTCACGATCCTGGCAGGAGCCTTCTAATTAGTCTCTTGTGTCCATCTGGACTGTGCCTTTTCTTAGGTTCTTCTCCACTCAGCAGCCAGTGGCAGTCCTGAATTTTTATAAGAACTATTTTTATTTTTGAGATTGAATTTTGCTGTGTTGCCCAGGCTTGTCTTGAACTCCAAGGCTCTGCTGATTCTCTTTATTCATCCTCCCATGTGCTGGGACTGTAAGTGTAGGCCATAGCCTAGAAAAATTTCTTTGAACTTTTGTAGAAAGAGTGCTGAGATTGAGTTTAAGGGCTGGCATATGCTAGGCAAGTGCTCTGCTACTGAGCTCTATCTCTAGCCTTTATTTTTTGGCTGTGCGGGAAATGGAACCCAAGGCCTCATGCATTCTAAGCAATTGCTTTATCACTGAGCCATGCTAAAAGCTTTTCAGTATTTTCATGGTAGTTTAGAGATACTAGATATTGAATCAAGGAGCAAAGATACTATCTTATTTTAGTGAGACTTTATTGAGGTACAATTTAAAGTGCATAGATCTAACATGTAAAGCTTGGTGAACTTTTCACATGTATACTTTTCTATAACTACTACTCAAATTTGGATCATTTTGGGCAACTCAGAAGACTTTTTGTCCTCCACCATATCATATAAGCTACCTCCCTCCCCCAAAGAAATTATGTTTGCTGTTATATATTTAAAGTGATCATCAGCAACATGTTGAATATTTTTTCTGGCCATGTTCAACTTTCTGGATGCAAGAGTTAAGAATGTAGAGAATCTGACATAGCTAGGATTTGAGAGGCAGTTTTGGAGGGAGAGAGAGAGGCAAGGAAGTAAACGCTATATTTAAGGAAGTGAGAGTAGAGTGAGATTACCAAGAATGTGAGTGAGGGTGGGAGGTGGCAGGAGGAACAATGTAAGGATTAGTATTTGGGGCTTGAAATAAAGATCATGGTTTGATCTGAGAAAGCAGAGAGAACCCAGCAAGAGTGTTGGGAGCTGGAGCTGGAGCTGTAAGGGAGAGTTTTTTTTTTGGAACTAGGAATCAAACTCAGGACCTTTTGCTTGCCAGGTAGGCACTTACGCTGCTGAGCTATATCTCTGACCCTGGAAGGGGAGATTTTAAGCATGGAAGAGATTTGTGCAGATCTTTTTTTTTTTTTTTTGTCTTTTTTGAGACGGTCTCACTATGCAGTTCAGGCTGGCCTTGAGCTCACTTTGTAACCCAGGCTGGTCTGGAACTTCCAACGATCCTCCTGCTTCAGCCTCATGAGTGCTGGGATTACAGGCATGAGCCACCATGCCCGGTTTTATGCAGATCTTTGTTAGGAACAGGAAGGTGGTGGTCTTTGTTCAGCCACCCAGTGTTTACTGAGTGGCCTGTCTCAGGCATTTGATTGGTTCTGATAGAGGAGCTTTGGGGTTGTCCGAATTCACTGACTGTTCTGGTGACAAATGACTAGGATAGAAAGTAGAGAAGAACTTGACTGTTCCCAAATTAGAAAGAAGTATAAGGTTTTGTTTTTCCTCTGGTACTGAGGGTCAAACTCAGGATCTCAAGAACTCTACCACTGAGCTAAATCTCCAAATCCAAAGCATCTGATAAGGAAGTGATGAAAGACAAGGAATGAAGGCATCCAAAACAGCAATTTTCCTGCAACTCAGTAGTCAGCCCTTTGTTTTCACTAAATATATCTTCCGTCCCCATTTCCTCTCCAGCAAAGCTGGTGATGGTTTAAAATGTTACTTTTATGTATAGAAATCTGGCTTCTGGTGTGTGCCCTAAGCTAGGAATAGAGGCACACTCCAGTTCTTAAAGCAATATAAATGCTGAATGTTTGCAGAAAGGCTGTTTATATAAGGAGGCAGTTGGAAGCAGCCTGAATGCCAACACCTGGTGAAAGGTGGTATAGGTAGTTAAAAGACATCTCTGTGAATGTGTATTAGTGTATGTATATTTGCATGTGAAGTCACATTAAGAGTAAAAGGTTCTTCACAAGACTAGGAGTTAGGAGGTTTGGATATTTGGTTATGCCTTTTCCTTGTTACTCTGAATCTTCATTTCCACATGTATAAAATGGGTACAGTGATAATAATCACTCCCAAGTCCTCATGGGATGATGGTAAAGATCAAGTGAGATGATAATTAAAGATAGTTTAAGTAAGATGCACATGTTATTAATAGCTAAATGGAGGAAAAAAAAAGAAAAATATTAGCTATATGGGTGAATGCTGACCAATTGGAGTAGGATTCTAGAGATTGAACTCAGGACCTTGTATATGCTACAAGTACTTGTCCATTAAGCAGTATTTCCAGCCCCTTAATTTAATTTAATTTTTTAAATGCTGTGGTACCAGGGTTACATTTTCAATCCCCTTTTTAATTGTCAAATTGCCCAGGTTGGGCTCAAACTTGGAATTGTGGAATCTTCCTGCCTCAGTCTCCCAGAGTGCTGGTACTACAGATAGGAGATACCATGTTGGCTCCCTTTTAAAATTTTTATTCTGAGGCAGGGTCTCACTTTGGGAGCCCTCTATCATTGATTTATATCCTTAGCGCCTCCTTCCCACCTCCCAGGATCTCATTATTATATAGGATCTCAGAATTGGCTGTGTACATCAGGCTGGTCTTGAATTTTTGATCATCTTGCCTCAGCCTCCTGAGCTTTGGATTTACATGCATGTGCCATATCACCTGACTTCCATATCTGTTTAGAGGCAGGGTCTCATCAAATTACCCAGGCTGAACTTGAACTTGGGTTCTTCCCTGTGCACTATCATTCCTAGCTATTTTAGAGTTTATTTAATTCCTATTTCTGGTCCATTTGGGGGTAGGACAGATTCCTGCCCAGTGCTATCTCATTATTCTAATTTAAGCACCTTCATACAGTATGGTATAAGGCAGTTTGATTTTTCTTGAAGGCAGCCAAGGTTGAGCAGCATGCTGCTATGGAACTGATGGTCCTGTAGTGTAGACAAGTCAACTTTATTTTATTGTGTTAGGTCTGGGGTGCTCTCTGGCTTTTTAGACATGTCATTCCTTTCATCTGGTTGGAGCTTTACACTTCCACAGCCCTCTCCTTTCTTTGGTCAGCCACAACATGTGCTTGTTTATGTGGTACTTTACAGCAGTATTTCTCAAGCTTGAAAACAAGAGAACTGGTGCCTACTGCAGTTGATGAGTCCTACAATCTCCCAAATGGATGGCGAAGGCTTAAATAAAAGAGACAAGTGGTATGATTTTAGGGCTCTAGGTGAATCAAAACCCTCTAGCAGAACTCAAGATTCTCTAGCGGCTGAGGCAAAGAACTTCTCTAGGTGGCTCATATTTATTTGGTTTTCAAACAAAAGAAGGGCTTAGAGTTGAAAACATGGAACATTGAGCGGGACTTTGGAAGTCAGTGCAAGGACTTTGCCAGGTAATAAATTATGTTAATTTAGGAGAACTGTCTTATCACCAGTTTGACCTTTATTGCAGGAGTGGAGCCTGTAGCTGTAGTCTCTTTAGCTAATTGAGGTTGGAACCAGGTATCCTCAGCTGTGGCCTTGTCCTTTGAGGCATCACAGCATCACAGGCCACTATAGGCCTCAGCTGGGACCAGTGACTCATAGAGATTCACTTACTATGAATCTGCTTCCCCTCGCCAGACAACTGGCTTAGGCCTCAGACTCACAAGTAAACATAGAAAGCTAACTGGTTAATTTTATTTATTTTTATTTTTGATACCAGGAATCGAACTCACGGTCTTGCACTTGCCAGGCAAGTGCTTACTGCTGAGCTAAACCTCTGGCCCCCCAACTGGTTAATTTTAAATCCTGCTCAGAACTGCTTTGTAGTGGTCTCCATCAGGCACCTCTAACTTAACTGTCTTTATTTTAGGTTCCACTTTAGAAACCAGAGCAGTTTTACAAATGCTTTGTTAGTTACATACTGCTGTGTAACAAATTTTCTCAGAATTTAGTGGCTATTTCTCTAGGAATTTGTAGTGTTAACTTGTTTTGACTTGTTTTTCCCTCTAATACAGAAAGGCTAGGTATACATGTAAAGACTTATACATGTGTAGAACTTCTAAACAGTTTATGAGAATGGATTATAGTTATTGTAAAGAAAAAAAGAGGAAAAGAAAGTATTTTAAAGGATATAACTGCATATATGTTTAAGGGTGTAGGATAACCATATTACTAAGTTTTTGTTGGATAGGTGAACAGAACTGGTTACAGTCTCACTGTTTAAATGTCCAATTTGTAGGCTTTACTTTTGTAACTTGAACAACTACTTCTAAGAGGAAAATATGTAATTATCAACTAGTGATTTCTTACTGGTTATTATTTTTTTTTTGAAATTTTGTATTATTTCTACCCTCTTTCTGTTTCATTTTTTTCTTTAAGTAAAAATTTAAAAAGAATGTAGTGGCTTAAAACAGTAATATACATTTATTATTCAGGAATTCAGGACTGATTTAATGGAGGGGAGGTTGGCTCAGAGTTATGAGGTTGTAGTCTACAGTGGCTCACTTATTCAGTTGGTTGGCTGGTGCAGGTTCCTGGCAGTTGCCTGCTTCATGGACCTCTCTAGAGGCACTAAGAATTTTCTCCCACTGTAGCAGTGACCTCCCAGAGAATGGAAATCTGGGAGTGTAAGGCAGAAGCAGCAGTGCTATCTGGGTGCGTGCGCATAGGTGTGGTTTTTTTTTGTGTGTGTTTTTTTGGTACCAGGGATTGAACTCATGACCTCACGCTTGCCAGGCAGGCGCTTAAGCCACTGAGCTAAATCCCCAGCCCTATATGTATGTATGTGTATGTGTGTGTGTGTAGTTTAAAATATACATAAAGGAAAGGGTAGTGGATTGGTAACTGGTAGTCTACTTAAACACCAGCTGAACCAGGTGCTGGGCATGGATGGCCCACCTGGGGAAAGTTATTGGCACAAAAAGGAAACCTGGCGAGGAAGAGTAGCATTGTGGGTTCTCCTAAGTGAGTGTTGTTATTTGGAGCTGTTGGGTTTTTTTGGGAGCTGTTGGTTCTGGAGGAGTTTGTCATGCTGGCTTCTCTGATACGAACTTTGCTGTTGAGAATAACTGTGGTTCTCTTTGGGAAGCTCTGTTTCTTACTTTGAGCATCGCTTCCTGGCCCTGGCGGTGAAGATGTGTACTGTTTAATCTCCCAGGAGAAGCTGGTCATGCTGGCTTCCTGATACTGACTTGTTTGTTCTCATTGTTGGAGAAGTTTGGGACCTCGTTGTTGCTGAGGATGGCTATGGTACTTTTCAGGAGAGCCCTGGTCCTTATTTTAAGCATCACTTCTTGGCTCTACTACAGAACCCTTAACCTGCTGGCACAGATTCTTCACCCTGCTGGCATAAACTTTCTGCTTCCACTGCTGATGTTTGGGCATTCCCAGTGCAGATCTGTGAAACAGACTTGCATGAGTCATTGTTATGGGCTCTTGGTCTTCAGATGGACTCATGCAGGTTATTGCCATGGGATCAAGGCCCTCAGCTGGATTGTCTAGGTCTTTAGTGTTGTGGACAGATTTCCTGCACTTTCTTTGTATTTCTTTGGGTGACCATTATAAATAATACTATAAACAATTGTAATTGTTCTCCTTGCAACCTCTGACTATAACAGAAAGGTTACCATTTTAGCCATTTTAATTGCACAGTTCTGTGGCATTAAGTACATTCACTTTGTGGTGTAATTATCACCACTGTTTTCATCTTCACAAACTGAAATGTGCGCGTGTTAATGAACAACTGCTAAGTGTGATGAAATATGCTTGTAGTCCCAGCTACTTGGAAGGCTGAAATGGGAGGATTCCTGAGCCAGTTCAAGACCAGCCTGTGCAACATAGCAATACTTCATCTAAAAACAAAAGCAAAATTTGTCCTCTCCCTTAGTCTTTGATAACCTTTAGTCTACTTTTATGAACTTGAGTACTCTAGATACGTTTGTCCTTTGACAATATTATGCTTCATGAGATTAAGCCAGTTAAAGTTCATCTATCTTGTAGCATGTATTCAATTTTAATTCTCTTTTTTTGTGTAGTACTGAGGAATGAACCCAGGGTGTTTTTTGTTTTTGTTTTTGTTTTTTTTAAAGACAGGGTCTTGCTCTGTAATTCAGGATGGCTTTAAGCTCACTATGTAGCCTAGGCTGGCCTTGATCTTGCAGCAGTTCTCCTGCCTCAACCTCTTGAGTGTACTACCACACAATTTAAAGGTGTTTTATAATATGTGTGTTAGTACAGATTGCTATTTTACGCAGGTTGCCAGCTTCTAATACACTGAATGAATGAGAAAGAAGTTTATACTTGAGATATCCATGTCCTTCTCCTCATTTTTAGAGACTAGATTACAAAATCCTTTCTTGTTTCCTACAACTGTACCATTCACTTAATTAGACTACATAGTTAGCCAGTCTCGTATTAAGATATCTTGTATTTATAACAACTGCCAGTTGGATTGGAATAGAAGACTAATTTCAGGGCTATTTGTTCCTTCTGGTGGTATTTTAATTCCTTCTGTTAATAATGAGCAGGTCATTAGGAATTTTGGAAAACCTACTGGGTCAGATCTGTAAGGACCCACATGAAGTGGTGATAGCTTGACTTTGGGAAGAAACATTGGAGTAGGGAACTGGAATTTTCAGAACCATACCTATAATCCCAGAACTCAGGAGACTGAGGCAGGAGTATTGTTGCAAGTTGAGACCAGCCTGGGCTGCAGAGTGAGCTCAAGGCCAGCCTCAACTGCATAGCTGAGACCCTGTCTCAAAAAGACCAAAAAAAAAAAAAAAACCAACCCAAAAACTTGGAATTGAAAATTGATAGGACACATGATCTCTGGAAAGAAAAGGGCGATCAGAATTCATTTGCTGAATATTTATTGAATTCCCAGTATGTGCAGGGCACTTTGACAGGTTAATGTCAAGCAGAATGCTTTAGAAGACACTGGTTTAAGAATGAAGATGACACAGTAGACAGGCTCTCGAAAGCAGCCTGTTCATTTAGAAGGCTCATGCTTACTAGGATAGTACTATCCTAGGAGCTGGACACAAGACAAGGATACAACTGGTGCTAATCCAAGTTGTAAGGAAAAAATATAGTATAGGATAGCAGTGTGATTAATACATGTGTGTCTAAGAGAATTACTATGTATAGTATTCTTCACCAATCATTTGTTTTTGAAATGAGCAAAACATTTGCATGGTTGGGCCGGGGATTTAGCTCAGTGGCTTAAGTGCCTGCCTGACAAGCGCGAAGTCGTGAGTTTGATCCCTGGTATAAAAAAACCAAAAAAAAACAAAAAACAAAAAAACCCAAAAACAAAAAAACATTTGCATGGTTGAAAAATAATATTAAAAGGTATCCTGTAGAATATTTGCTTTCTATTTTATCCTTCCCTTTACACAGTTACATCTTTTTTTGTTTTTTTTTTTCTCCAGATTTATTGGTACATTTACATATACATAACAATCATGTTCATCATAAAGAATTTGTACCTGTACGTGATATAACTTTTCTTTTCTTTTTTTTTACCCCATTCCTTTACCCTTCCTTCAACCTCTTCTGCTTTACCCATTTACAAAAGCTTTGTTTCCATTTTTTCCTTCTGTTTGTTTTTTGAGACAGGATTTTGCTTTGTAGTTCAATCTGGTCTTGAACTCACTGTGCAGTCTGTGCTGGCCTTGAACTTGCAGTGATCTTTCTGCCTCAGCCTCCCAAGTACTAGGATTTCAGACATGTGCCACTATGCCTGGCCACAATTCCCTTTTATATCAACAAAATTTGGGTGCTGGCAATAGAAACCATTTTGAGTGTTTTAACCACAACAGATTTTAAATCAGAACATTGGGTATTCACAAAATTACTGGAAGGGTTGGAGGAGTGAGAATCAAGAAGGGGTTATCCTTAAGACTACCAATTTGGAAGCCCACAGCTGGAGCTGTGATCTGAAGTCCAATAAGTCATTACAGCCCCTACCTCCCTGCCATTGCTGCTTGATACTTAATGAAGCTGGTGACCAGACGTGTGACTTGTGCTATGGGGACCATGTCAGGGCTCTTAGGCCCTAGCTCAGCCTACTGAATTAGAAACTACCTTTCCTTTTTTTTTCCCTCCTCCTCTCCCTCCTCTGCCCTGCCTTGCCCTGCCCTGCCCTGCCCTGCCCTGCCCTGTCCTGTCCTCCTCTTCCCTCCCTTTTCATTTTTCTTTTAAAGAGAAAAAAAAACCACCAAAATTTCAAAACAAGATATAGGAGGGTAACAATGATTAATACATTGCATATTGATTGTTATCTTTAAATTAGTTACTCAGAGTACACAATATAGGCATTTAATTGTCCATACAAAATTAGCACAAAGCTTTCTTTTCAGTGAACTAAGAGAAATCAATAGTATGTCTTAAGTATTGTGTGTGTGTGTGTGTATATTTTGCTTTTTCCTTCCTTTTCTCCTTTCCCCATTTGCAGTTTCTCTTTCCTTTTGAACAGTTTCTTCCCATTTTACAATATCTATTGTACATTTTGGATCTTATTTACTCTCAGCTTCTTACAGTAGGGAGACAATACAGTCTTTGCTCATGTGCATGTGGTTATTTCACTTGTCAGACGGCCTCAAGTTGCATCCATTTACCTATAAAAGTCTAGTTTATCCTTCTTTTTGAGTGAGTAGTACTCCATTGTATAAAAAACCATCTCTTTTTATCCATTCCTTGGTTGATGGGCATTTGAGTTGTTTCCAAAATGTAGCTATTATAAATTATGCTGCTATAAACATGGGTGCATATATATTGCTGTGGTATAATGTTTTTAATTCTTTTGGGATAATGTTTTTAATTCTTTTGGTATAATGTTTTTAATTCTTTTGGGAGGATACCCAGGAGAATAGCTGGGTCAAGTGGGACCTTCAATCCTAGTTTTTAGTTATTGCCACACTGTTTTCCAGAGTATTTGCACCTGTCTACACTCCCACCAATGGTGGAGAAGGTCCTCCCACCCCTGTAGCCCCACTAGCATTTATTATTGGCTGATTTCTTGGTAATAGCCATTCTTTCATGGGTGAGATGGAATTTCAATTTTGTTTTAATTTGCATCTCTCAAATGACTTGTTATGTTGAACATTTTTTCATGTATTAATTTGTATTTCTTCATCTAAGAAGTATGTATATATCTCAGATGCCTGTTTTTGGATTGGGACTTTAAATTCAGGAGGTCTGACATTTTTGAGTTCTGTATGTTTTTGATAGTAATTCTTTGTCTGAGGAACAGCTGGCAAACATTTTTTCCCACATTGTGGGTTGTCTCTTTTTTCTGTTGGAGGTTGCTCTTGCTGTACAAAAGCTTTTTAATAAGACGAGATTCCAGTTGTTGGTTCTTTGTGATAGTTCTTATAAGATCAGAGTTTTATTCAAAAAGTCTTTGCCTATACCAGTGCCTTCAAGAGTTTTACCTCTTCTTCCTTCCAGCAGATTTAATGTTCCTGTTTTAATGTTTAGATATTTGATCCATTTTAAATTTAGTTTAGTGCATGGTGACAGATGTGGGACCAGTTTTAATCTTCAGCATGTGCAGAGTCAGTACCTTTTATTAAAGAGGCTATCTTTCTTTCAGTGAATGTGTTTGACACCTTTGTCAAACATAAGATGGCTGAGTATGTTTGGAGTTGTTTCTGCATCTTCTTTTTTTTTTTTTTTTTTTTTTTTTTTTTTTTTTTTTTTTTTTTTTTTTTTTTTTTTTTTTTTTTTTTTTTTTTTTTTTTTTTTTTTTTTTTTTTTTTGGTACCTGGGAGGAACTCACCACTTTGTGCTTGCCAGGCAGGCGCTTATGCCACTGAGCTAAATCCCTGGCCCTGCTTCTGCATCTTCTAATCTATTTCATTGATCTTCAGGACTGCTATTTTTTTGTTCGTTTTTGTTTTTATTTATTTTTTTTGCCAGTGTCATGCTGTTTTTATCACAGTACCTTTTTTTTTTTTTTCTTTTTTCCCTGTACTGAGAATTGAACTTAGGACCTTGTGCTTGCCAGGCAGGTGCTGTGCTGCTGAGCTATATCCCTGGCCCACAGTTGATTTTTGGTATAATTTCAAGTGAGGGATTGTGATGCCTCCTGCCTTGCCTTTGTTGCCCAGAACTGTTTTTCTGTTGTAGGTCTATTCGGTTTCAAATGAATTTTAGGGTGTTTTTTTTTTTCTAATTCTGTGAGGTATGCTATTGGAATTTCGATTGAAATTGCATTAAATCTATGTAACAGTCTTGGAAGTATGACCATTTTCACTATATTCGTTCTTCCTACCCAAGAGCAAGGGATAGCTTTCCATTTTCTGATCTCTTTCAATCAATCTCCTTTTCCATAGTATTGTAATCCCCAAAATTGAGTTTAGTCATCTAAGTATTGTGACCTTTCTTTTAGTTTTTTTCACAATTCAAAAAGTTGTATCTGTAATCCCACTGAGACGTTATTGGAATCCCAGCAAGTTTATTTTAATCTACCACCACCAGTGCAACCCAAGGGAGAGTAAAGACACCAAGAGATATTCCAAGTTAAGGACAGCCAAGGGGTCCTAAATCTAATCGCTGTGTGGACATGAGGACAAAGGCCCTGATCCTAGGCCTCTCCCAGAATTTATTCTCTTCTGAAGAAGGCAGGTAGCTCAGGGATGAGTGATAGTGAGGATGGCGGTAATTACATGGATAACTTGAGCTGGCTAGCCAGGTGCAAGAATGGCATCTCTGTAAATTATAAAGATATGCAGAAGGATTAATTTACATAATCTAATTAAGGTAGTAATGGAATTGTTTAGGGAGGCAGCCACTTTGGTTTTTGATATGTAAACTCTTGTACCCTGGGGAGTCATAGCCTCTTTATCTTGAACCCTGTACCCAGTCGACATTTTTGGAGCTATTGGCTCTACTATCTCATGTGTTCATATCCTGTACATATTCTGTATGGAGAACACTATGCAAGGAAACAGGACTGTCTGTTGGCTCTAGAGATTACCACTGGCACTCGGCTAGCCTTATTTGCAATGCTTAGAGCCATGTGAAGAGAAAAGGAAATACCCTAGCCAGCTTTTTACTTATCAGTATAAGGAAATGAGTCTCCAAATAATCAAAGTCACAGTAATTGTTTTGCATTCAAAGGGAGTCACTGGAGTTGTCTCCAACACCATAGTACTGTAGTTTTCAAGGTGGAGATTTTTTTTTTTTTTGTAATGAGGTTGGAACTCATGACTTTGTGCTTGCCAGGCAGGTGCTTATGCTGCTGAGCTAAACCTCCACTCCCAAGTTGAAGGTCTTTTACATCCTTCATTAGAGTGATTCTGGAGTATTTCATTTTTTGGGGGATGCTATTGTAAAAGGCGGTATTTCCATAATTTCTCTCTCTGTGAGTTTGTTATTCCTGTTCAGGAAGGCTGTTGATTTTTGAGTGTTAACTTTGTATCCAGCTATGCTACTGAATTTGCTTTTTCAATTTAGCAGTTTTTTAATGGGAGTTTTTGGGGTAGAAGCCACATTTTAAGACAGTCCCCTGGTGTACACAAAAGCTTCAGGCCCTGCACTAATTTATTAGGCCTAGCATTAACCTGTGGGTCTCTTTGATCTTGGTTGTCACTTGTAAGAGGGTTAAAGAAATATTGTTGACTTTCCTATGTCTTAGGCTACGAGTGTGGAGTGGAGGCTCAAAGAACCTGTCTACTTTTCCAAAGTAACCATTGCTATTTGTTTCTTATGCATCCTTATCTAGCATGCATGAGGCTCTGGGTTCAGTCTCTAGCACTGCAAAACAAAACAAAACAAAACACAAAAGTAATATGTCACAATACACATTTAACATCATTTAAAATAATAGTTCATTATGGGAGAGCTTCTTTCATTGTTGTGTTGTGTAGAATCTTTTTTTTTTTTTGGTCTTTTTGAGACAGGGTTGCACTGTGCAGTTCAGGATGGCCTTGAATTGACTTTGTAGCCCAGGCTGGCCTCGAACTTGCAGTGATCCTTCTGCCTCAGCTTCTTGAGTGCTGGGATTGCAGGCATGTACCAGCATGTCCAGCATGGATACTATTCCATTATGCAGATTATAAAATGCTTAAAATTAAGACTGTTAAGTACAGTATGGCACGCATGGTTATTCTAACTTGTTGGCACATGTTAAATATAATCTAGTTGTTAAATGTTTTCTTCCTGCTTCCTACTTCAAGCCTTTTGTCTATGTCATCTCTTTTAACTGGCAATATAACCTACTTTAAATGGGCTCTGAAAGCTTAATATTTATCATTATTTTTATTAATTATTTTGAGATAGGGCCTCCCTGTGTATTGTAGGTTGGCCTATACTCTGTACCATAGGCTGTCCTTGAACTTGTAACAGACCTCCTGATGCAGCTCCCAAGAGCTGGATGACATGCGTGATTTAGTTTAATATTTATAAACTAACATATATTCAGGTTGAGATTTGAAGTCAAGTCTGTTATTCTCCATAATTTATTTGACCCAGTTGCACATCATCTTTAAATGATAGGTCTTTAGTACTTTGGTAATAGTGTTCTTGAAGAAGGAGACCCTTTCGGATATTTTTGGTTGATATTAAAGGAATTTTATTTTATTTTTTGACTCAGGTATCCAGCTCACATAGAAGACATTGACTACGAAGAAGGAAAAGTACTCATCCATTTCAAGCGTTGGAACCATCGTTATGACGAGTGGTTTTGCTGGGACAGTCCTTACTTACGCCCTTTAGAGAAAATACAGCTGAGGAAAGAGGGTTTACATGAAGAGGATGGATCTTCTGTGAGTAACAGATCCTGGGTGGTTCTGTAATAAGTGGGGTTAGCCATTGGGCAGTTCTGTTTTGGCCTTTGATGTTTTGTGGGAAAGTCAGTAGGAGCTGAGGACCTGTCCTTATTTTAGTCATTAGTTGTAATCCTGAGATTTCTGTGGTACCTAGGGCTCTTAAGAACCCCACCGATGATGAATCAGAACCATCATTTCTCATTCATTCATTCATTCATTTTTGAGACAGAGTCTTGCTATGAAGTTTAGACTAGTTTTGAACTCACGGCAGTCTTCCTATCTCAGCCTCTTGAATGCTGGGAGGCATGTACCACCATGCCTGTCACTTTCTCTTTCCACCCCTGCATTTCTAGCTTCTAGAACACTTTCTGGAACATAGTAGATCTTCTGTATATATTTGTTGCATAAAGGAATGAATGGTTGAGTTCTAGATCTATGGTATCTGGAACACTGTGTACTAGGTATCCTACCTAGACATCTAAATTTCTTATTAAACTTATCTGCTGTCTAATCATTTCATGTGTATATCTTGTGTTGCTTCGTATGCAGGATGCCTGATTGGACTACCTTCTCTCTCTTTTTTTTTTTCCTAAATTTCATTACTATGCCTGGAATTTTTGGAGTGGTAGCTCAGTTGATGAACTTAATTCTTTCTACATTTCTCGTAACAAACTGAATTGAAAGAAAACTGCATCAAATTTCCCCAGAAGGTTGACATTGGACCTAAAACCATTGAATTTGATTCAGTTCTTACTCGATTTGTGTGATCAGTACTTGATTTATACTCGATTCAGTTCTTACTCGGTTTGTGATCCAAATCATAAGAAGTATTAAGTTTATGAATGGAGGTACCACTGTATTGGTTTCAAAATGATATATGAAGTTTTAATATATGTGCTGGTGAAGTGAGCACTGACATATGAAGTTTTAGTGTAAAAATTCTTAAAGTGGCTAGGTGTGGTGGCACATGATTGAATCCCAGCAATGGCAAGGCTGAGACAGGTGAATTGCCTTGAGTTTAGGGCCAACTAGGTTACAAAGTGAGTTCAGGTGAGCCTCAACTGGATCATGAGACTAACTTTAAAAAAAAAACACCTATTTATCTATATCTCAATCTTTGAAATATCTATAGCAATCATGCTACTTTTGGATCTGATTCAACCTGGTTCTATTTTCCATTTTAACCTTCACCAAGGAAATTGAACTCTGGCAGCCTTTTTTTTTTTGGTACCAAAAGTTGAACTCAGGACCTTGGACTTGGCCAGGCAGTTGCTATGCTGCGAAGCTGTATCTCTGGCCTTTTTTTTTTTGGTCTGGCTGGCCTTTTTGTTTGACTTTTTTTTTTCTTCTTCCACTTTAGGATTGTTCAGTAGTGTTCCATTTGATTATTCAGTAATTATTCTACTGAATTTACCAATGTAAATAGTGTTTTGGGAAAACAAAATAAGTTACTAAAGGTGAATGGATGCTTCCCTTAGAAGTGTGGAGTGGCATTTAATGGCCTGAGTACTGCTTTGCTGAAGATGAAGTAGGCTCATTCTTTCCAGCTCTTAAGCTGGGTGTGTTTTCCTGTGGTCTAGGACTCTTAGCCTCACTTTTAGGGCACATCCTGGATATGGGATGATTTCTCCTCATCTTATCATGCCTAGCCAGGGCTCCACTCTTGGAAGTAGGAGGTATTATTTCCTAACTCTTTTTTTTCCTATTCTTATTTTGATTCCCAGTGCTGAACAGCAGAATTGTCTTCCTCTATCTCAACAGAGCATTCCCTTTCCAGAGGTTATCAAACCCAGCCTTTCATAAATTTTGGTATAATGTGTACCATATGCAATTTAATTTGTAACAGGATTTTTTTTTTTTAATGTTTTTTAGGAATTTCAGATAAACGAGCAGGTCCTTGCTTGCTGGTCTGATTGTCGTTTTTACCCAGCCAAAGTCACTGCTGTTAACAAGGATGGTAAGACATTTGAGTTGTAGTTTTACATGTGACTTAGTGGGGAGTTGGTATTATGAGAGTTTAATAGTTTATCATCAATATTTATTCCCTATGAATCTTCTTTATTCAAGTTAATCAGCATGTCAATAGTTAGGAAGAGACTATAAATGGAAAGAAAACTGAATAAAAAGAAGAGATTATTACTATTTTCTAAAACAGTTTGTCGTTCTGCTGAGAAGTATACAGGTCCTCTCATTGTCTAGGACAGTGATGGTGAACCTTTTTGAGCTTTCAGTGATACAAACAGTGTACTCTGGCTCATGTGCCATAGGTTTGCCACCATTGGTCTAGGACTTTCTAATGTATTTGGTGAAATAAGTGTCTATTGTTTCTTTTACTTATTTGTGAATAGCCTGGAAATTAAATGAACACCAGCAAACATACAAAATTTTCTTTGTGTTGCCAGGTGCAGTGATGTACAGCTGTAATCCCAGCGTAGAGGGAGGCTGAGGCAGGAGGACAAGTTTAAATCTTTCCTGGGCCGCTTAGTGAGACTCTTGTTTCAAAATAAAACATAGAAAGGGCAGGGATAGTTCAGTGGGAAGGCCCTGATTTCAATATCTAGTACTGGAAAACAAACAATGACAGCAAAAACCAAGGTTTTTTTGGATATAAAGTAAATGAGGGTAGAAATTGAGATGCTGGGACACAAAGCATTAATTTGATTGCCTTTGCCATAGCTTAGAACATGTGAGGAGGTCAGGCATGGTGGCTCATGCCTATAATCCCAGCACTCGGGAGGCTGAGGCAGAGGATCATAGGGAGTTCGAGACCAGTCTGGGCTACAAAGTGAGCTCGAGACCAGCCTGAACTGCGTAGTGAGACCCTGTCTCAAAAAGATTAAAGAAAAAAAACAAAAACAAAAAAACATGTGAGGAGACAGAACAAGAAACTGGAACCAGAGGGCCTCATTTTGCTGGTGGTACAAGGGTAGACAAGGGTTGCGAGGATAGTGTATGATCAGAGTCCTGGAATTTGGTAAACAAATGCTGGGTATGAGTGATAACTTTTAAGGCTATTCTACCAGAATGTTTATGATCTGGCCTTGATTTTTGAGGTGAATGTTTATGGCAGTCAGGGCTCTTGGTGTCACTGGTAGAGGTGACTAAAAAGCTGGATTGAGAAGTTGGGGAGTTTGCTTAGTGGTAAAGTGCTTAAAAAGCATGTACAAGGCCTTGTACAAGGTTTCAGTCCCCATCACTAAAATAAAATAACCAACCAGAAATCAAGGCAGGTTAATTTTTCGTTGAGTGAAAAATTTCAAGTATTTGTTCAGTACTCTGCTACGTGCTGGCCATAGACTGACCACATTTTGTCTGAGATAGATTAAATGGTCAAAAATAAAGCCAGGTGTGGCTGGATGTGCCTTTTATCCCAGCATTCTAGGAGGCTGAGGTAGGAGGATCACAAGTTCAAGCCAAGTCTGTGCAATTCAGTGAATTAGCAAAACCTCTCCAAATAAATTAAAAAAGGGCTGGGATGTAGCTCAGTGCAAAGGCTATAGTTTCATTCTTTAGTACCATAAAATCAAAAACCAAAAAAGGAAAATCTCCAAAGCAAGATTGAGATTGTGTCCTCTGAGTTGTCTAAGCAGTTATTGGTTCTCTAGGTCATAACCGATGAAGTCTTTTGTTTCCCTAAATTTTATCTATCTATCTATCTATCTATCTATCTATCTATCTATTTATTTATTTATTTATTGGTTCTGGGGATTGAACTCTCATAACCATGTGCTTGCAAAGCAGGCACTTATGCTGCTGAGCTAAATCCCCAGCCCTAAATTATATTTATAAGCTGTGTTCAAAATGAAATATGTAGGGCCAGGGATTTAGTTCAGCAGCACAAGTGCTTGCCTGACAAGTGCAAAATGGTGAGTTCGATCCCTGATATCAAAAAACAAACAAACAACACTCTCAAACCCAAAGTGAAATATATTATTATTGTTTTCATATGTCTCACGTTAATTTAAAAACTTACTTTTGGAGAAAGCTTACATATTATTAAACTACTTCAATTCCTTGTTAATAACACACATACTTGGGTGTGAAGAAGAAAAAAAATACTTTGCCATTTAGATTTCCTTTTCTTAAAACTTACTATGTTTGTGATACATAATACATATATTCATCACGGTAGATGTTTTTCTTACTGACTTTTGAAAACACATGTGATCTTTATGTACATAAATGTGCTTCTGAAAAATCCATAGGTTGGTTTCTGCTGATACAGTCATATTCTTCCCATGAATGATATCCACTGGAGATGTACTCCTTTGGGCAATGGATGAAAGCTCAGGGTAGTAATGTAAATAACTCCTATAAAGAAGATAACAGATAGGAGGGAACATTCCTCTTTTTTTCCTCTGGTGTCCTAGAATTGGGGTATAAAAACGGGACAAAGCGTTGGATGAGGGAATAGCATGGGAGTGTAGATTGAGGAAGAGGATTCAAGGAACCTTTGGAGCAGTCTGTCAGAGGAGTAGAGGATATCTTAGTGGAGGAGTGAATCATCTAGATTCTGCAGAGCTCAGAATCTGGGATTGTGGGTTGGAAAAAATGAGAAGGGCTCATTAGGGCATGTGAAATTGATGCTAATGGAAGGAGGTGAGGAAGGAGTGAGATGGTGTGAATGGATCATAGGGTCTAGAAGGGCACCTGTCTACAGGTTTTGTGTGAGAGGTGGGTCTAAAATGTTTTGAAATAATTATTTAAGCACACTGACCAGGGCTGGGAATTTGACTCAGTGGTAGAGTTCCTGCTTTGCATGTACAATGCCCTGGGATTGATCCCCAGCAACACACACACAAGTCACTGAACATATTATTATTAGCTATAGTTAATTAGGGTTTTAAAAACTTAGTTATTGGTAGTTAAATCTAGGGCTTTGTGTGTGCCAGCTAAGTACCCTACACAGTACCCTACAGCCCCAGCACCACCCTCCTCCTTTGTGTGTGTGTGTGTGTGTGTGTGTAGTTTGAGAAGGGTCTCACTAAGTTGCCCAAGCTGGCCTGCTTCAAATTTGCATTCCTTCTGCCTCAACCTTTCAAGTAGCTTGGATTACAGATGGTGCACCACTAACTTTAACTAATTGAGTTTCTTCATTTGTTTTGTGGTACTGGCAATTGAATCTGGGACCTTGGCACTAAAATTACATCCTTGTGTTTATTTTTTATTTTTTAAGACAAAGTCTTGCTAAGTCACTAAATTGCCCCACGTAGGCTTGAATTTGCGATCTTCTTAGCCTCCCCAAGTGCTGGGATTACAGACCTCTGCCACCACTTTATTTATTTATTTATTGGTACCAGGGCTCGAACTCACGACCACATGCTTGCAAGGCAGGCGCTTATGCCGCTGAGCTAAATCCCCAGCCCCAAAATACCACATCTTTTTTCTTTTCTTTTTCTTTTTTTTTGTACTGGGGATTGAACTCATGATCTTGCACTTACGAGGTAGGCGCTTAGGCTGCTGAGCTAAATCTCCAGCACACACTTAGTTTTAACCAGAGTTTTAGAATGACTTTTAAGGCCAAGCATGGTGATGTACACCTATAATCCCAGTTTTGGCAGTCAGGAGACTGAGGCAGGAGTATCCCCATGAGTTTAAGGCTAGCCTGGGCTACATAGTGAGTTCAAGGTCATCCTGAACTGCATAGTGAGAGCCTGTCTCCAAACAAAAAAAGGCTTTTTAAACTGGGACAACCAGAGCATTACAAATTAAAAGAAAAAACATTTCAGTTGTGCTTTCTTTATGAGTTAAAATGATGAGGTTATGGCTGTTCTTAAAGTGATCATTTGCCACCATACTGTATTGGTTCCATAAACTCCAAATTCTGTCCATTGAATTTTAGTTAATTGAAGGACATGAAGAATGAGTGGAGATTTCTTTCAAAATCTCTTAACCTGAAATCCTTAGGCCAAAGTTTTGTATTGTGATGCCAGCCTTGTTGGTTATTGAAAGTAATTGGAAGTGGAAGGAGAGAATGGAAGCAGGGAAATCCTGAATGGGAAAGTTAGTGGGACAGAAAGGATGGTGTGATGGCTACAGTGTGGGTGGTGAAAGCAGGCCTTTCTGGGAACTCAGGTCTGTGCCTGATTTGGAGGTGAAGGCAGCGATTTTTTACTCCTGTGTTACTGGGGATTGAACCCAGATCCTTGTATGTTTGGCAAGCACTCTACTGCTTAGCTACATCACCAGACAGTAATAGCGAAGTGCTATATTTGGGGTTAGTTTTTGTGTTTCTTTGTTGGGAAGTATTTTCTGCTTACGTTTTATTCTAATATTTGTGGGATTGAGAGCTGTAACATTGGACACTCTTTTCACTCCTCTAAAATTCTCAGCCCAGCTTCAGTCTTGTGAGTAGAAAGGGCCACCATAGCTTAATGATGCTGGGGGAAAGAGCTCTGCTGGCATGATGCTCCTTTTACCTCCTGTAAATGACTTGGTCTTGCTTAAGAAGAGGTTGGGGATAGTGAAGTGACATTCATCTTTAGACTGATTTTCTTGCTGTTCTTAATTTTGGTGATTATGCTCAAAGGTGGGATTCTGGTTAGAGTTGGGGTTCAGTGGCTTACAGGCTCCCAAGAGTCTGGCATGATTGAATCAGAACTACATAACAGGTTGAGTTTCTTAGGGCTTAGCACTTGGAAAAAAGGATTGGCAATGCAATGTTATTTTGCTCTTTTTACTTGGGATAGTTTTTGGGTCCTGGAAAGTAAACCTCACTTACAGCATTACACCCTCAATCTGTGTTGGTGTAAAATATGGGTTTCTGCTTACAGGAAATCTTTGTTTGGAAGCCATGTCTGGTGAGTTGACCTCAGTCCTTCTTACCTGGAGAATACCAGGGGTCTGTGCCCTTCATAAAGGATTATTTTGCTCTGCAAGGCATTCTCTCTGAGGAACTTGCAGGTTAACCTGTGACAAAATGGAGGATTGTTCCTTACTGTTGATCTGTGGTATGTTAACTTGAGTAAGCAGATGAACCAGGTTTTTCTTTAAAGTTTTTGGCTCATGTGCTACCCTCTCCCGTCAGTTTAGTCCTTTTGGGCCAGTGCCTAAAGTTTATGTTTTTAGCAGAAGTTCTGTGCAAATGGTTTTACTTATGGAATTTCTAGCTGTAGCAGTTACTGTTTTTTGTTATGTTCATGCTATAACTGATCCTACATTTGAATGGTAGAGGAGCTTGGTATCTTGTGAACAGCTTTGCCCAGAGATGAAAGGAGGACCTAGGCCCACACATGCAGGGGCTACATTGTCTCCCTTTGGGTCTTCCATGGTACTGAGGATTCAATTCAGGGCCTTAGCAATGAACTCTATCCCTAGCCCCACCCCACTTTTGTTTCCATTTTTGAGACAGGTCTTGCAAAGTTTCCAGGTTGCCCAAGATGGGTTTGAATTTGCAGTCTGCCTGTCTCAGCTTCCCAGAGTACTGGGATTATAGGCATGGACCCTTGTACCCAGATTTTTATCATGTATTAGGAGAAAGGATTAGTGCTTCCCTTTCAAAGTGAGTTTGTGGCTGGGCATGGTGAGGCCAGAGGGGTGCCTGGGAGTTAGGGCCACCCTGGGCTACAGAGGGAGTTCAAGACCACCCTGAACTACATACCAATACCTTGTCTCAAACCAAACAAAAACAACAAAAAGCAAAGTCGGTTTGTGGATGGTGATAATTCAAACCACCTTTTAATCCCTTATTCTGTGACAGACCCTTTGCTAAGTAATTTTTGTATCTTCACAGAAGTGTGGAAACATTTTATGACACACTGAACTCAAAGAGAAATTGCTTCAAGTGACAAATCACATTAATGGGTAGAGCTCACTGAACTGTGAGGCATCTTAAATTACTTTCCCTACAATGTCAGGCTGCCTCTAGAGCACTAAAGCAGAGTTTTCCTAAAAGGGAAGAAGTTGTTGATTAGGCCTGGGTGTTTATTGATAATATGATGGGAGGCAGGCTGTACCTTTTGGACCCTGATGGTGTCTTGGTAACCCTGATTGGGAGACAGGTGTTGGTCTTCTTAGACCCTGGTCAGTGATTATGGCCCGTTCACTGCTCTTGGTGGGAACTTTTTTGTTTTTTGATATATGATCTTGCTATGTAGCCCTTGCTGGACTCAAATTTGTGGTCTTTTTGTCTCAGCTTCACTAGTCGTAGAATTATAGGCATGCACCTCCATGCCTGGCACTTGGAATTTATTTGAAGAGTCATAAACCAAAGAGGAAATTGAGATAGGTAAGGGGTTTTGGAAATTGTTGGCCATAGAACTAAGCCCAATACATAAAATTGCTCAGAAGAAAGGACTTTGGGGGAAGAAGGTGGTCTGCAATCATGAGTATATCCCTTTGATCACCCCATGAGACACGTCTTCCAAAACCCAGGCTTCGGGAACTCATGCATGAAGAATCTGAGTCACTCCTCTGTGGCTTTTGGAATTATCTGAATCTTGGTGAATGAATGGGATCAAGAAGGGGCCTCAATCTCAGCTGTGGCAGATTCAGGAGCAGCAGAAATCTGTCCAATCCAAAGGCAGATTCCTGTTTCCTTGAGAGCTAAACTTGCCACATATCTCTAATACTGTTTTCATACCCCTGTGGCTATTCCTGACTCTGCTAGCATTGATATGCTGAGTTCTTAATCCTTAGAGGGGCAAGCTCTGGAAACCTTGTTTTACCTGGCATGAGCAAGGACAGAAGCTTCCTGAAAGAGGCAAAATTACTGAGGTAAAACAGGATGTGGTATTTCCTTTGGTGATGCAGATTGAACACATGGACTTGCAACTGTCACTGAATTATATCACCAAGCAAGGATGCACTTATTTTGACTTACATGACTTTACATAATCGATGTTTATGGCTACACGAGAGCTCTGTTACCAGCCACCCATGGGAAGAATCCCATGGAAAGATACTCTTTTAGTGATACATGAAACCATGAAAAGTAGGTTTTGGACTTCTCTCCAGAAGTAGACCTAGGCCACTGTAAGCTTTGTTTCTTCTGATGTATTCAGATTAGGCTGTGTTTTGTATGATCAGGGGAGGAAGTTCAAGATGATCCTTGGTCCTTTGGAATAAAAAAGAGTAAGGACCAGGATAATTAATATCTAAGGAAAGTGGCTCCTGAGCACCTCTGACCATAGTTTGGGTCAGTCTAAGTGACATTTGTTGCTATGGCTTATGATTTCAGCTGAGTGGCTTAGACAATAGGCAATGTGAAATGGTGGGAGAATTTTCAGAGGTTAGTAGGAAATCTTGGGTTGTAATCCTAGATGTCTTAGACTTACTGTGGACCTTGAAGTTTTCATCAAAAGGAATAAGCTTCAAATTCCACTCCAGCTAACTGAAAATTTTGGACTTGGCAGGTACTTAATATTGTCCTTTTGGTTGTTGTAAATGTCTAAAAATGACAGATTTTGCTTGAGAAAGATCTGCTTAGAATGCTGTAGCTTGCTTTATTCTTGCTTTCCAGCACTCTCACAGCGTAGCCAGGGAAACACAAGAACCTATATCTTTGTCATTTGTCATCGTTGAGCTACCTTTTGTGGAGAATGGCTTATGTTTTTATCTTTGGGCCTCTTTTATCATAGTCTGCCATTGCAGTGCTGGTGTTTTACTCCACCAAGCCTAAGTATATATCCTGAAATCTTGCCTGCTAGCTGGTTTCTTTCTGTATTGGTAACATCTGTGATAAATAAGCACCTTTTTTATTTTTATTTTTTAATACCTAGAAGTAAGGTCAGTAGGTAATTACTAATTGTCTATGGCTGTGGTTCTCAGAGTTTGGCATGCCTGTGTATCATAATCACCTGGAGGGCTTAAGAAAACACATTATGTACTTGTTAAGCACATAGCCTCAGAATTTCTGGTGCAGTCTATTTAATGTGGAGCTGGTAATTTTTATTTCTGACAAGTTCCCAGGATTGCTCAGGCTGCTGGTTACAGTTTGAGAATTAGCAGTCTACTCTAAGCTGGGCACCATGTGAGGAGAAACTGATGTGAGATCTGGTGTCTGGCCTTGAAGGGCCTTTCTTCAAATTATGATCCATATATATGAAGGTAGAACTAACTAGGAAACTCTGAAGACCAGGTGCCAAATGAGTCTTAAAAAGTTAAGAGCAGGAGAAATTTGCCAGTAGCCAGGAACCTGTTACTGAACTGTTTTAACTTGAGCTGACCATCAATGTGTACATATTTTAGGCAGGAAAACACTTTGATAAAGATACAGGGATGTAGCTCAATGGTAGAATACTTTCCTGGCAATTGCAAGGTTCTGGGTTCAAACCCCAGCACTGGTTTGAAAAAAAGTGAAGATAGAAATGTTATAGGCAAGTATAACAGTGGGTAGCAAGTAGCTAGTCATTTAGAATTGGTATTTTAAGCTGGTAAAGAGAAAAAGGCTTACAAAATAATTTGGTTCAGAATGTATTGGATTTTAAATACTGGAAAAGACAGGTGTTTAGACTTAGTAGAGGGGGGCTCACCATTGCCAGGGCTCTGTTTCTAGGACTGGACAAGAGGTAGTACGGGAAGAGAGAGTGTACAGGAAGTCAGTAATTGCTAGGTATGGTAGCATTGTGATTGTACTCCCAGCTACTTGGAAGCTTGAAGCAGGAAGAACCCTTGAGCCCCATTTCTTTTTTTGGCAGGAGGCTTGGTAGGTGGGGATGAGGAGGTTTTTTTTAAAAAAGTCCTTGAGTTGTGAGTAGCTTGGGCAACTTAGTGGGGCCCTATCTCTCACTAAAAAGAAAAGAGAGAGGGAGGGAGAGAAAGAGAGAGAGAGACAGACAGACAAAAGAAAAAAATAGCCAGGTATAGTGGCTCACACAACAAACAAACAAACAAACAAACAAATGCAGGTGGTAACCAGGAGGTCTTATCTTCCTTGTTGTATCCTGCTGCCACCTCTTAGGGGTTTTTATTGGGTGGGAAGTTGGTCCTGAAAACTGAACTATGTTTGCCAGAGGTAAACCATTACATGAATATCAGTGGTTCACTGGTAATCTTGACAAGATTAATTGTGATTCTTTTTTAAAAGTTCTTGGGACAGAAAAAAAAGATTAAAGAAAAGAGCACAGATTAGTTCTAAAATGCAAATGTTTGAAAGCTTTGGTTTGGGTACAACTAATGAGAGCTTTTGTGGTTGGAAGATTATTTGCGGGGTGGGGTATAGCACAGTGGTAGAACTCAGGTTTAGCAGGAGTGAGACCCTGGTTAAATCTCCAGCATCAAAACGGGGGTGGGGAGAAGGGGTAGGGAAATTATCTAGGATTCTGGCTTTTTTTGAGCAGAGTATAATGATCTTTATTGAATAATTTCTTCTAGTAGAGAAAAAACTGACAATATGGCAGGCAGCATTTAGTATTTGTTGGCCTCTTTTAAAATATTATAACATACAGATTATTCTTTTCAGTTTTGAGGTTAATGGAACTTTAAAAAATGATACCTTTACCGGAACTTTTAAAATTTAAAATGTATTATTGCTCCCACCAGATGCAGTAGTACACTAATCCCAGTACCCACAGAGCCTGAGCCAGGATCACAAACTCAAGTTCAGCTGGGGCAATTTAGGGATTTAATGAGCCCCTTAAAAAAAAGAAAGAAAAGAAAAGACCACCCCAGGAGCTATTCTCCTTTCCTTATTTCTAATAAAACTTCCCCAGAACATAAAGAGAAACAGATATTACTGCCTTCAAATTCAGAAAATAAAGATTACATATAAAAAGTTAGCAATTGACCAAATAAGACAGAAATAAGCATGCATTTTCCTCACTTTTTTTTCCCCCCTTTTGGAGACAGAATATCACTGTGTAGTTCAGACTGGCGTTGAATTCATCATGTAACCCAGGGTGGCCTCAAACTCAAGGTGATCTTTCTGCCTTTGCCTCCTGAGTGCTGGGATTGTAAGTCTGCACCACCATGCCCAGCTTTTTGTTGATTTTTGAGACAAGATCTTCCTTTGTACTCTGGTCTGTTCTTCTGTGCAGCTCAGGGTGACCTTGAACTTTAGCAGTCTTCCTGCTTCAGCCTCCCCAGTGCTTTGTTTATAGGCATGTGCCACTATACCTGAGTTTTTATAACATTTTTAATTGTTTCACAATATTGTGCTTTGATATTGACCTAAATTAAGAGCAAATTATTTTTATTTTAATGATGCATCATAAAGTTTTTTTGGATGGGTTTTTGAGTTACATACATAAAAGGTACTTGTCATCTGGACTAAGAAATTAAGACAGAGCTGGGGATGTAGTTGAGCAGTACAGTACTTGCCTAACAAGTATGAGGCCCTGGGTTTGATTCCTGGTTAAAAAAAAAAAAAAAGAAAGAAATGAAGGCAAACATAAATGCTACCTTAGGCATAAAATGACTCCATTTGATTTTTTGTGGGGTACCTAGTGTTGGACTCAGTACCTCACACATGCTTAGCAGGTGCTCTACTACTGTGTTACATCCCAGCCCTGAATATGTTTCTTAAAACAATTTTTAAAAACTGATTATATATATGTGTATATATATCAGTTTATTCATATATTTAAAATCAGTGTGTGTGTGTGTATATATATATATATATATAAAATGTGGTTAGATCTCCCTTGTCTTTGTACTTTGAAAAGTTGCTGCTTTCATGAAACTACGAGTTAAAAATCATGATATCTTCTTGAATTTTAGGTACTTACACTGTGAAATTTTATGATGGAGTAGTTCAGACTGTCAAACATATTCATGTCAAAGCTTTTTCCAAAGATCAGGTGAGAAATGTGGTTTTGTGCTTTGTGTTATGAATAATGCTAACATTGTACTCTTTTTTTTTCTTTCTCTTGAATAAAGACATTGTATTTATGATGGGAAGTTTTTATTTCCTGCATATGACACAGTTTCACTAGGAATTCAAAAGTTTTCAGAAGTTATAAATATTTGTCTCCTTGCATCATTTCTTTATAATACAGAATCTTTTTTTTTTTTTTTTAAATCCTGAGTGCTTGGATAGCATTGCATATTATCTGTTTTCCTCATCTTTTCTTAAAAGTGTATGGTTCCCTGCCCCTGCCCTGTCCCCAGAACTGTTACCAATGACATGGAATTTGTTAAAACATTGGCGAAGACTTGGAGCACATTTTTTCCTCATGACCATTACTTAGTGGTTTGCCATGGATTTGGCATCCACTTATGCTAGATGTGCCCGGTTTGAGAATCTTGTGTCCTGTTCACCTTGTAAGCAAGTACTTGCCTGAGCATTGGGCCTGAGTTTTAATACTCAGAGGCACTGTTCATCCAGATATGAGTTCTCTGCAAATGTAACATACTTTCCTCATGACTTTTTCCCCTTTAGTTTTTTTCTTATTCATATTTTAATGAAATAATTAAAGAGAAAGTAGAGATCAAAATTCGGATATTAATGTTTTTTAAAACTCTGGTTGTTAGATTTAGCTATTGAAATAATTTAAAATTAAGAATAAAAGATTTAATAAAAGATTTTATTAAAGCAAGTTAAAGATTTTATTGCCAGATGTGGGCACATGCCTGTAATCCTACCTCAGAAGGCTGAGGCAGGAAGATCACTGAGTTCAAGGTCAGACTGGGCTACATTGTGAGTTCAGGACCACCCTGAACTATAGAGTGAGACCCTGTCTCAAAAAAACCAAAAAATAAAATAAAATAATGGTTTTATTACTGAGATGCCATAACTTGGTATTACCTTTGGGTGGTGATTTATGGGGACAACATCTGGTGATTTTGTGACTTATGTTTTGCTTACCCTGTGATGATCAAATGCTTATCACATTTTCATGAATTCTTCTGTACATACATTGAGGATTGAGATATACCTTTAAAGGTAGCCTAAAGAATGTTGTTGCTCTTTGCTGATTTTTCTCTTAAGAAAATTTACAAAATTACAAAGCGTTAGCCCTGATTATACTTTTTTTTTGTCTCTGAGTTTTAATACTCAGAGGCACTGTTCATCCAGATATGAGTTCTCTGCAAATGTAACATATTTTCCTCATGACGTTTTCCCCTTTAGTTTTTTGTATAGGCAGGGAAATACATATACCCATTGTGTGGGTATATGTATTTGTTTCTTTTCAAAACTGGAGTCATGTGGTATATTACTGTTCTATAACTTTTTTCTCTTAACAAAATATTTTCCCAAGGTGTATAGGCAGATGTGGACACCACACAAGGTTATTTTGGCCTTAAATTTGTCATTTTTGTGTTACATTTGTGGGATGAAACAAATTTGCCCCAGACTGGAAGATTGGATCCAACACTCTCCATATAGAAAGCCAGAGTTTCAGTTAAGAAAAAGTCAATAAATTGATTGATAGCACTTTGGCTAGGAGTGGATACTTTACTAGTTGAGGATTTGTGGGTGCCCACTTCTTAATTACCAGTGTCTCACTGTATGTCATTCCTGGCAGGTTGTTAAGCACAGACCAGGGTCAGTTGGACTTCTTTTTTTAATTGGTGGAGACTGATCCCAGAGACTTCATACTGAGTTAATCCTTCTTTAGTTTTTGAGACAGGGCCTCATTAATTGCCCTAGCTGAATTGCCTGGGCTGGCACCAGCTTGTAACTCTTTTGCTTCAACCTCCCATAGTACTTGGACTGTAGGTGTAAGTATTCATCACCACAGCTGGCTTGGACTTTTTTTTGGTACTGGGGATTGAATTTATGACCCTGCGCTTATCAGGCTGGTGCTTGTGCTGCTGAGCTAAATCCCCAGCCCCCATTTTTTTTTTTTGTATTGGGGATTGAACTCACAGCCTTATGCTTGCCAGGCAGGCGCTTACTCCACTGAGCAAAATCTCTGGCCATGACATGGACTTGTTTTTTCAAGAGCATATATAATGGTTTGACTAAAGATAATTTTCATGGACAGTTTTAAAGTACATACATACACACACACACACACACACACACACACAGAGGGAAGGAGGAAGAGAGGTAGAGAATTAGAATAGATTAAAATTTTTTTCTCATTCACTGACAACTAAACTTTTTCTTTTTTTGAGGAGGAGTGGTACTGGGAATCAAACTCAGGACCTCATGCTTGCCAAGCAGGCATTGTGCCACTGAGCTATAGCCCTGGCCCACCCTAGTTGTTTGATAATCTATACTTCAGAAACAGTTATTTTTGAACTTAAGAATACTGTGTTTGCTGTAGAAAACTGAAAAGCATTAAAAAAGACAGAGAGAATAAGAACTATATAGTGTGGTACATACCTGTAGTCCCAGAACTCAGGAGGCTAAGACAGGAGGATTGTTGCAGTTTGAGGTCAGCCTGGGATGAAAAGGGAGCTCAAGTCCTTCCTGAACTGCACAGCAAGACTATCTCAAAACCGTCCCACAAAAAAACCAAAACAAAGAACTATATAGTCCTAATACCCTGTGTAATTTCACTTAATATTTGGTTGAATATTTTTCTGAATTTTTTGTTACAAACATTATGTGGGTATATGTATTTGTTTCTTTTCAAAACTGGAGTCATGTGGTATATTACTGTTCTATAACTTTTTTCTCTTAACAAAATATTTTCCCAAGTTCTTAGTCATGTCCCAGGGACATGACTTTTAATGATTATGTAGTATAATATAATATGTATATATCCACCCTTCATATAACCAGTCCTGAATGGTCATTAAGGATATTTGTAAATATAGAGGAAAAGTCTGGTTCATTCTCTTAAAAAATTCTAAGAATTATAGTTCAAACGTATAAACTTTTTTTTTCTTTTTGAGACAAGGTCTCACTACATAGCCCAGGCTGGCCTTGAACTCACAGCAATCCTCTTGCCTCTGACTCCTTAGTGTTGGGATTATAGGCAAAACTATAAACTTTTAAGTCTTTGACTTGAATTGCCAGTACACTCCCTTCTGGAAGGGAAACTGCAAGATTGATTGACTACTTGATTGATTGGCAGTATTGGAGGTTGAACTTGGGGCCTTCTCGCTACATCACAAGTTCCCTTACCTTTCTTCTTTTTGAGATAGTGTGCCACTAAATTGCCCAGGCTGGGCTCAAATGTTCAGTCTTTTTGATTTATCTTCCCAGTGCTGAGATTACAGGTGTGCACTGCCACCGCAGTTGCAGTTTTTATTTTTGCCAATGGCTTCTAAGAGTGTCTTTTTTTTTTCCAGAATAATTTTTGTGACTTTACAAAATGTTTTCTTGCTTGGTATTTTTCCTTATGGGACAAATTAGGCTTTCATTTGCTTAGTAAGTATTTACTCCTTCCTATATCCAGCAAAATCTGTGTGCTTGGTGTATGCTAGCAGCTGGGGATCCTATGTGAACATGGTCCCTGCTTTCTCTTAGATCTCTGAAGAGAGATACATATACAAGTAAACTTCATTATACTTTCAGAAATTTCAGAGCTTTCAAAACTGGCTTATTCTTATGAGATAGTTATACTAGTATACAAGATTTTTAGTATGTATTTTAAAATAACTTAGGAACATGGTAACCAACAATCATTACTTCCTTTCAATGAACAAAACTCAAGAGTACCTCAGGAACTTGTACTGAGCACAGTCTTTAACTGTGGTTCTTGGTTAGGTGATATTTATTTATTTATTTATTTATTTTGAGACAGGGTCTTGCTATGTAATCCAGGCTGGCCTTGAACTTGAGATCCAACTACATCAGCTTCCTGAGTGCTGAGATTACAGGTGTATGCCAGCTGGGGTAGGCAATCTTAATAGTTTTCCTATTCAACCTTCATTTACCAGTTTAGGTTTTTCTTTACACAAAAACTGAACATCAGCATTCACTGGACAACTGAGTTGGGCTTTTCAAAAGCCCTTGATCAGTAGAGTAAAACTAAGGGTAAACACAGGGGATTTATACATTTTCTTAGAACATATCTGTCAGAAAGAATGCTTTCAGAAAAGGGTCTTGGGTAGTTGTTTGTCCTTTTAACTTTTCTCTCATGATTTGTTCATCATCATAAGGGGGATTGCTCTGTCTCAGAAGGAATTGAACATGGCAGTGTTTTCTTTCAGTTTAGGATTGGTTCTCAAACCTAAGAGTACAAGAAGATATTTTCAGTGATGTTTTCCATATGTGACCTGGCACATGTCCTCTTAATTTTTACATTTACTTCCATAAATTTGCAAAGTGCCTTCTAATTTTGTATCTTCAAGTAATCACAAAGTTTGTTTCATCGCTATTTTGCTCATTTTAGAATATTGTGGGTAATGCTAGGCCTAAAGAAACAGATCATAAAAGTCTGTCATCATCTCCTGACAAACGAGAGAAGTTTAAAGAGCAGAGAAGAGCCACAGTCAATGTGAAGAAAGACAAAGAGGATAAAGCCTTAAAGACAGAGAAGCGACCCAAGCAGCCTGACAAAGAAGGAAAGTTAATCTGTTCTGAAAAAGGAAAGGTGTCTGAGAAAAACCTTCCCAAGAACGAGAAGGAAGATAAGGAGAACATTTCAGAGAATGACAGGGAGTACTCTGGAGACACCCAAGTGGACAAGAAACCTGAAAATGACATTGTGAAGAGTCCACAAGAGAACTTGAGGGAACCAAAAAGAAAACGAGGCAGACCCCCTTCCATAGCTCCTACTGGTGAGTTTCCCAAGTGGGCTCTGCAGTGGGCAGTGCCAGGGTGGTGATCTGTGACCTTTTTCAGTCCTTTGTATCTTCTGTACTTTAGTCTTCTGTGTGTGTGAGTTTGTATTGTGATTTGAAATAACTGTGGTAGAAGGATGTATCAGGTGAGCACATTGGGGAGCTGATCTTCTGGGGTGGTGGTGGTTAACTGTCCCCAGACACTTAAGCTTAAGTGACAGTGCTCAGTGACAGGCCTTTTGCTTATGCCTATTCAAATGGACCTCAGTTTAAGGAAGCCTGAGGAAGCAGAGACCCGAGGAAGCAGAGACCCTGGGATAGAAAGTAGAGTTTTAATGAGACAGGCATGAAACAGGAAAGAAGAAAATAGTTGTAGGCAAGGCACTAATAGTTGTGGCTTAGTGGTAGAGTGTGTGCCAAAAGCGTGAAGTCTAGGGCTCAATCCCTAGAACCCAAAAGAAAAAAACAAAAGATGTGGTCATCAGAAGCCAGGACCAGAACACTGGAGCTGAGGAAGCATGGATACATTTTGAAATTGAGCTTTCTAATTAGGTGTGATAGTGTACACCTGTAATCTTAGCACTTTGGGAGGCTGTGGTAGGGTGATGGCAAGTTTAAGCCCAGCCTGGGCAGTTTAGTGACTTAGCAAGACCCTGTGTCAACATTTAAAAAATTTTTTTAAAAAGGGGATCTTTTAAAAGAGGCTAGCTTGGGCTACATCGTGAGTTTAAGGCCAGCATAAACTACAATGTGAGACCCCCATCTCAAGAAAAAGAAAAAAAAATGTGTATTAGGCCATTGTTCCCTGATTACAAAATGCAGAACAAGTCCTCCTCAAACTACAGAGCTACATCAAACGTAATTTATGTGGGGGAAAAGTCTACTTTAAAAACCTTAATATAACTGGGTGTGGTAGTACATGTCTATAATCCCAGCATTTGGAAGGCTGAGGCAGGAAGATCATTGTGAGTTTGAGACCAGCATATCGAGACCCTGTCTCAAAAAAACCAAACCAAACCAAACAAAGCAAAGTAAAGGAAGACAACCTTAATATATTTAGTTATTATATTTCAGTGCTGGGGATTAAGGCCAGTGCCTCACATGTGCTAGTCAAAAACACTAGCACTGACCTGTGTCTCTAGATCCCAATTTGTTTCAAACAAATGTGTTTAGTACTTGCTCCCAATAAATAGCTTACTCACATCTGAGTTATAATTTTAAAGAAAAGTAAATAGTAGATTGATTTGTCCCCAGGTGAAATGAGAGACTTTCTCTTTCAGTGATTATACCTCAGTGCTCAGTGATTGCTGGTCATGTCCCTAGATCTAAATAAGGCCTAGTTCTTTGCTGCCATGACAGTTACTATCTGTGGCTATAGAATACTTGAAATTGGATTGTCTGAATTGACAAGGGCTATAAGTATAAAATAAACATTTGTATTTCAGATAGTATAAAAAAATCCCCCCATTCCCTTTATTTTCTGTTCTGGGGATTGAGCCTGGGGCCTTGTGGATGTTAGGCAAGCATTCTGTCATTGAACTATACTCCAGCCCCCAATAGTGACTACATGTTAAAATGTTTTTAGATGTATTCATTTAAGTGATATATTTTGTTTTGTTTTTGTTTTTAGACAGGATCTTGTTATGTAGTTTAGGCTGGCCTTGAGCTGTGTAACCCCAAATGTCCTTGGACTTCTGTCTCAGCCTCCCTTAGCGTAAGATTATAGGTGAGCAACACCAGACCAGCATAGATTAAATAATTTATATTCTTAAAATCCCTCCCTCCCTCCTTCCTTCCTGTCCCTTCCCCGTCCTTCCCCTCTCCTTCCCCTTCTTCCCTTCTTCCCTCCCTCCTAAGTGGTACTGCAGATTGAAGCCAGGGCCTTCACATTGAGCTGCATCCCAGCCCTTTTGAATTTTTTTGACACCAGATCTTGCTGAGTTGCTTAGGGTTGGGTTCAGACTTGTGATCCTCCTATCTCAGCATCCTTGAGTGCTGACATTACAGGTGCATATCGGGATAATTGGCTAACTTCTTAATATGGCTACTAAAGTTTTTTAAAGTACATGTGGTTTGCATTTGTGGTTCTCGTTGTCTGTCTCTTTCTATTTATTTATTTATTTATTATTTTTTTAAAGCTTTTTGAGACAGTGTCTTACTATGCAGTTCAGGCTGGCCTTGAGCTCCCTTTGTAGCCCAGGCTGGCCTTGGACTTGCAAGGATCCTCCTGTTCCAGCCTCTTGAATGCTGGCATTGCAGGCATGTGCCATTGCATCTGGATGTCTCTTTAATTTTTTGAGACAGAGTTTTCACTGTGTAGGTCAGACTGACCTTGAACTCACTATGAAAGCCAGGCTGGTGTTAAACTCAAGGCAGTCCTCCTGCTTCAGCTTCCTGAGTGCTGGGACTACAGGCATGTATCACCATGCCTGGTGTCACTGTATTTTTTATGGGACAGCATTAACCTTAAATTTAATTGTGTTCTGCTGGGCATGTAGCTCAGTGACAAAATCCTTGTCTACCATGCATGAAACTTTGGGTTCAGTCCCCAGCAATGGAAAAAAAGAAAATCCTTCTTTTAAGTTGACTTGTTGAAAGGTTACTGGGAGAGAAGTCCTAATGCCCAAAGCATTCATAATCTGTGACTAATGGGATTCTGTACATTGAAATGTTACTAATTGTATGCCACTCTTAAGGAAACTGAAAAAATAATCTCTGTTGTGTGTTCAGATGAAGAACCTAAATTGAGAAAGTCTAGAGATTTTTTTTTCTCCCTTCCTTCCTTCCTTCCTTCCTTCCTTCCTTCCTTCCTTCCTTCCTTCCTTCTCTCTCTCTCTCTCTCTCTCTCTCTCTCTCTCTCTCTCTCTCTCTCTCTCTTTCTTTCTTTCTTGTACCAGGGATTGAACTCATGACCTTCCGCTTGTCTGGCAGGCATCTATACAAGAAAGTCTAGAGGTTTTTAAGCCTGTGGTAGTGTACCATGTCATAGGATGAGTGAAAAAAGAGACCTTTTAATGTAAAGTGGGAGGGCATTGGTACAAGGAGAGATGGAAAATGCGAGCTGGTAGAAATCTGACATGTTTCCAGCTCCATTTAGGAAATAGTTTATGTGAGATTTGAGTGTTTTGAAAGTGATTCCTCTTTAGCTGTTCATGCTCTGGATTGTATTCTGTGGAAAGTGTATACTGACTAAGTAGTTATACCCCAGTTTGCAGACTACCTCTAAGATGCCATGTAACTTCACTCAGATAAGAAAACAAGCATTCACTTTATTGTTTTTATTTAATAAATGCCAGATGGGATTTAATAAAGAAAGGAATTTTCCAAGTTCACTGTTAACCCTTACCTGAAGCATTTGTCAAAATAATTCTGTATGTCAGTCCTCCCTAGTCAGAATCTTTGCATTTGGACCAGGGAATGCAAGTTGTTAATCTTCTCAGAAAAAAGTTTGAGAAATGCTTAAGTTCTCATTTGTGTATCTTATCATGATATACAAATATGTAAATGAGTACTCATTTGTATATCTTATGAAAAGGAAGAAGCCTTGCCAGATGTCTCATACATAGTTGACCTGTCCTTTAAAAAAATTGCTTGGAAGAAGTTCAGTGATGTAGAGCCTTGAATTTCCTGGCTTGGTTGGAACAGAATCTGAACTATTTAGAGAGGGTTGTTTGTATTTGTGTTTAGCTTGTAATGTGTGTGATCCAAGTTCCCACTGCTTGAAACAGAATAACAGCATGTTGGGAAGATTGAATACTGAAAAAGCCAGCAGTGAAGGTGGCCTCCTTGGAGCTCAGCCTTGCCTCTTTTTCAGCCCTTTGATGGCTGATCTGAAGCTACTATTGAGTTTTTCCTCTTTCTTCTCTCCTCTTCTGTTTCCTTTCCTTTCCCTCATTTGCTTTCTTTTCTCCCTTTTTCTTCACTCTGTTGTCCTTCTTTAGGCCCCTTAACCCCTGACTTCTTGCCTAGCTCCCTGATTTCTTTTTCTTCATACTTTGCTGTTCAAATTCTCATTTTCTCAAGACTGAGGGAGAACCCCCACATTTTTAAGTTTAAAAGTAGAGTGCGAACAATCTTGAAGGGCTTATTGTCTTTCCTGCTAACTTACGTGAAGTTTGGATCTGCTAGGACCATCAGCATTGTCGAGAACATTGACTATGCATAGCAGTATCCTGAGATTTTGGAGTTTTTTTGTGTTGGTGGTGGGTGGTAGTGCTGGAATTGAATCCAGGACCTTTGTCCTGAGCCATATTCCCACAGTTTTAAAAAAATTTTGAGACGGGATCTTCATAAGTTTCTAAATTGACCAGGCTGGGCTTAAATTTGTCATTCTTCTCCCTTAGCCTTTTAGAGTGCTGGAATCACAGGCATGTGCCACCACCGCAAACTTCTGGGATTGTTTTTTTAAAGAGTATAAATGTTGACATTCTTTTTTGACCCTCAGAACTAAAGCCAGTGATAGCTAATTTAGGAAGTAGAAACTGAAAACAGTAATCAAGCCTTACTTCTGTGATACACATTTTTAGAATTAGCCTGCATGGTGAATTTCTTGAATATTTGATAGGACGTGTGTGTGTGTGTGTGTGTCTCAGTTTGTCTGTTTGTTCTCTCTTTCTGTCTCTGTCTCTCCCTGCCTGCCTCCAACCCATCCTTTGTTCCTTTTTCTTCTGGATAGGTGAGTTTTGGTGGATTTTTTTGTTTGTTTGTTTTGTTTTGGTGGAATTTGAAGGTGATAAAAGTGATTTTACTTTTTCCCAGGCACATTTTTGTTTTGTTTTTTGAGACAGGGTCTCTCTGTGTGGTTCAGGTTGATCTTGAACTCACAATGTAGCCTAGGTTACCTCAAACTCATGACAATCCTCCTGCCTTAGACTCTAGAGCTCTGGGATTACAGGCATGTGCCAAAACGTGTGGCATATTTTCATATTTTTATGCAGGTCATGGTGTGGTATGGTGCTTTAAAGATAGGGTTTTAGGAGACACCACAGAAAGACCCAGCAGGTCAGTCTTGCAAGGTGTCAGAATTTCCTAAAGGAAGTACTTTCTCACTCATTTCATTTTTTTTTTTAACGTTAAGAATGTACTTCTCTTTAAAAGCACTATCTCTAGAGTCTAATGAGGATGCTGAATGTATAATTTAATATAGAATATAATTTGTATATAAAATGCAAGACCAGACACTAAGAAATTACATACTTTTTGTATGGTTTTCTGTATGTTGTAGCAGTGGATTCAAATTCTCAAACGTTACAACCAATAACACTGGAACTGAGGAGGCGGAAAATATCAAAAGGAAGTGACATCCCATTAAAACGTCCTCGACTTGACAAAAATTCATGTGAGTCTCCAGTTTGTGCATATGTGGCTGGAATTTGACATTGTTCTGCCCTGTCTATCCTTATAGGCTCTAACGATTGATCACATGAACTAATGTGAGTAGGAAATGCCTGAATTAGGAGTTATTTCTATAAGAAACAGAAGCTTAATTAGTGTTGGGCTCAGTGCTGCCCTATCCGTTTCTACAAACTTTTTGATTTGGAAATTCAGTGGTTCAGGAAATTTCATATGCTGAGAGAAACTTAAAAATACTATTTATTGATTAGAAAAATCCTCTCTTGGCTTCAAAAAGGATTCTTAAAGAGTTGTGTGAAATCTAATTGACTTTGGAAGTTAATGTGTAGACTTTCATGTTGGGAAGCTCCAAAATAGAACTTAATTGTCAAGATAGACATATTTTCATGCCATGAGTCTTCAGTGATACAAAATTTTGTCCTAGCAGAGTTAGTGTGTTAGTTACTTTTCTCTCTTATTTCTGGGACAAAATACCTGATCCTCAAAATTAAAGAAAGAAAGGTTTGTTTAGCTCACTGTCAAGGTTTTAGTCCATAATCAGCTGGCTCCAAGCCAAAGTGGCATGGCACCACAGGCAACACTTAAAGGCAGTAGCCAGAAAAAGCAGCTTAGAGCAAAATGGGGGCAAACAAGCCTTTCTTCCTCCCTTATATTGTAAGCAGGCTACCCGTGGGCCCCCCATACCCACCGACTAGGGCTAGTGTAGCACTCACTCCTCTGTGTCCTGGTCTGGCACAGGCTGAGGATATATATTTTAATTTTATTTAAAGAGTTAAAAAAAAAACAAAACAATACATAATTTCAGAAAAAAAATAAACAGTAAGAAATCACTAGTTGACAAATTACATACTGTCCTCCTAGACATGGTTGTTCAAGTTACAAAATTAAAGCACACAAAGTGGACATTCAAATAGTGAGGCTGCAAAGAGTTCTATTCAGTGATCCAGTAACAACTTAGCAACATGGTTATCAATCGTAGACACCCAAACATAAATGCAGTTATTTCCTTTAGAGCACTTTATTTTCCTCCTTTTACTTTTTAAGTCCATTATCTATTTAGTTATATCCTGTTTCAGGTTGCTCAGTACCTTACTGACCTGTTTTGTTGTTGTTATTTACTTTTTAGTCACCTTATATTATTCTGTTGCTTTGTTTTTGAGTTTCTCCTCATCTATGCCCCATGGATCAGCTTTGGAGAAGTTGGAAATTTTTTGAAGGCATTTTGTTACTTTGTTATCTACTTTTTTTTTTTTTAAGGTAGCAAAATACAGGAGAACAAGACACAACAAACGCATGAGAGGGAGTGCAGTGAAATTGGCACAGAACCTCACAGCAGGTCACCAGCACAACCCCAGTAGGCACAATAGTACATCCTGTTCTGTTCACATTAGCTGTTCTTTTCAATCAGGTAGAGCAAAATGGAAGGACATATCGAACTTATAAAAAAAGAGTATTGAATAGAGCTGTACCATTAATCAGAACTGAGCAAAACAGTGATAAAAATATTTGCCTTCAAAGAGATGGTAGAAGGAAATCCCCCTTACTTGCCACACTGCATACATTTATCCTCCCAAGAGATACTCAGACCTCCTGCTCCCACTTGCTAACCTGGGGAGTGTGGGGGGGAGAAGGATCGATGTCTGAATCTTAGCCCGGCAGGCCCCCAGCCTCTTACCAGGGCAGCGAGTAAGCTGCCTGTTGTCCCAGCGCCCCAAGTTCCAACATGATACAGAGCTCAGCCCCGCCTAGGCTGAGGATATTTTCAAAGTAAGGATCCTGGCTCCCTGCTGAGTCTTTTTGTTAAATTTCTAAGCTTCTCAAGTTGATGCAATGTATCAACCATAACATAGAGTTTGTCTTTACTTAAAACTACCAAGTAGGAAAGGATATTAATGTAACATTCCAGACCTCTGTCTATAAAATTCTTATAGAGGCAACTGCCCAGAATTATTTACTAATGATAGAATTATTTGTTAGTCTCTGGACTACAATTTTTTTAAATGGTTTCTAGCCCAGGAAAAGTCAAAAACCTGCTCTGAAAAAGACTTATCGAGGAGACGATCTTCCAGGCTATCCACTAATGGGACCCATGAGGTCCTAGATCCTGATTTGGTTGTACCAGATTTGATTGATACAGTTGATGTGGATCCTCTGCAAGACACATCAGCTAGTACCAAGGAATCCAAAGAAGGTGAGTCTGAGTCTGTTCTGGAATTGTTTTCCCAACCTGGTGCCTGTCTAGTGAGAAAATGAGAACCAATCAAGTCATTATGTGCTGGCTTCCAGAAGTATTAAACTGTCTTGAAATCAAATTATCAAATGATTCCCAGCATTCGTGTAATACTTTGTTCTTCACTGAATATTCATTCAATGGTTAGACTTTCTGAATGCGTTTGTGCTTGGGTTTACTTACTTTCTGCATGTTGGGTTGAAGGTACACTGCTTCAAGAACCCCGTTTTTCTGGTGTCATCTCATTCCATGCTTTTTTTTTTTTTTTTAAATTGCCATTTCTAGGAATTTCTTCTTTGACTGTATCTTGAGATATTCACAGCCCTGGCTGTATCTTCAGGAACCTGTGAGTGTAGTCTTACATATTGCTAGATGCATAGCTTCCTCTAACAGGTTCCTGACTTCTTTAGTCTATTACTGGATTTTTGGTTTCTAGAATATATACATATATATACTCTCCACCTCTTTTTTTTCTTCTAGATCAGTTGAAATCTCCTTTGGAAGCTGGCCAGGTCTCATCTGCGATAATTTGCCACTCCTTTGGGGATGGATTAGGGGCTGCAGGCTTGGAGTTGAACTGCAAGTCAATGGCAGAAAACACTATGAAAACGGAACCAGCATCTCCTCTTGTAGAATTAAAAGGGATTTCGACTGTGGAAGGTTCATATTTAGTGTTTACTATATCTATCTACCTATCTATGTTTTTGCTTTACATTTAATCTAAAAAGAAAATACATTTCTAATGACTTTTTCACTTTTTCTTAATCTTAATTTTAAAATTATTTTTAATTAATTAATTTTGAAGTCCTGGAGGTTGAACTCATAGCCTTCACAGTGAGCTGTATTCCCAACCCCTTTTTAAATATTTTGAGACAAGGTTTAATTAAGTTGCTAGGCTGCCCAAAGTAGGGTCAAACTTGTGACTTTCCTCCTTCAGCCTCCCAGAGTGCTGGTATTGCAGGAGAGAGCCACCATGTCCAGCTAATCTCTTATTAATGCTATTCCTTTTTCTTTTCTGATTTTGGTAATTTGTGTTCACATTCTTTTTTAGTTAGTATCAATTTGGTTGATGATTTCAAAGAACTAAACTTCTATTTGAATTTTCTCTATTATTTGTTTTTTATGGTGGTATACCCCTGTTATCCCAGAACTCTGGGAGGCTGAAATAGGCAGATTGCACGTTTAAGCCCAGCCTTGGCAGTTCATCAGTTTAGTAAGACCCTATCTCAAAATAAAATATTAAAAAACAGGCTGGGTATATAGCTCAGCGTGAAAATTCTGGGTTAAATTTCCAGCAAAACCCTCCTTCTTCATTGTGGATTTGTTTTGACTTTTAAAGTTTTTCTAGACCCTTAACTCAGTGGTTTTAGATCTTTTGTACTTTCTAATATAAGCATTTATGGTTCTGAATTTCCTAGGAAGCACTATTTTAGCTACATCTTGTAGATTTTACTCAGTTGCATTTTTCATCTTTTTTTGTTGGTTCTTTTTTGGGGGGGGGGTGTCCTGGAATGGAACACAGGCCCTTGCGTATGCTAAGCATACATTTTACCACTGAGCTATATACCCTGATATTATTACATGTTTGCAGTACATATTCACTGTGGTGAGTTAGTATGTATACATCTTTTTAAAATCCTCTCAGTTTTATTTGTATGAGAAATTTCTGTAGCCATTTTATTATTACTGGTTTCTGATGCAGTTTCTTTGTGGTCTGAGAACATACTTTATGGTTTAGCCTCTGTGAATTTCTTGAGACTTGAAACATTTCATGTAAGCTACCTATATCTTGATGAATCTTCCTTTCTTACCTGACAAAAATGTGTTCTACCATTTTGTGTGTTCACTATCTGTCAACTCTAAGTAGTTGATGAGGTTTTTCAGATAACTTTCTGTGGATTTTTTGTTTTTCTGGTCCAGTTTTTTTTTTTTTTTAAATCTTAGTGGTTTTTTTTAATTTTTAAAATTTTTAATTTTTTTATTTTAAAGAGGGTAAAACAAAACAACAAAGTAGATCAGAAGAAAACTAAGTGACACAGGATTTCAAAGCAAGACAACGGGATCAACAGTGGCTACCATAATGTCTCTTGTTTTCTTCTAAATAGTTGTCTGTATCTTAACACACAGTGAATTCATACAAAACAAAATAATATAAAACTGATCAAAACCAAATAATGAAGGCATTACAGGTCTTCAAAACCAGACAATAGGAAAATCAGCAATGGCTACCTTAATGTCTCTTATTCTTTTCAAAATAGCCGTCTATACCTTCATGTATGTTGAAATTAAAATAGAAAACAGACTAAAACCACTCTAAAAAGAATAAAAGCATTATTGGATTTCACAGCATGATGATAAGAAATCAGCAAGATACCATAAAGTCTCTTTTTCTTCAAAGTAGCTGTTATATCATCACGCATTTCTTGTAAAATGGGAGAAGTTCTAGGCAATGTATAAGCCTCTACATGTCCATCTATCCTTTCTGCATTAGAGGGAAAAACAAAACAAAAGAAATTACTAGAAAAATAAGAAACAAAAAAAGACAACAATAGTAAAGAGCCCCAAACAATGATGATATAGGACTTCAAAACAAGGTGGTAGAAATATAACCAAGATTATTATTTTATTTACATAGTGATCTTCAAAAATGTTCCTCAGATCACCAGATACAAACATGCAAATTTGATCCAGTCCTATGAATGTTAACTGTTTTGTTCCAGGAACTAATAGAATTTGTAGCACAATCATCTTAGCTATCTTGTGTTTATACAAATTTAGATTTTTTTTTCTTTTCTCTTTGATATACTTTTCCCCCCCTTTGAGCAGATTCTTACCCTTTCACACTATTTATTGAGGATTTTGGTTGGTTGGTTTTTTTGCTTGTTTGTTTGTTTGTTTGTTTGTTTTTGATACCAAGGATCGAACTCAGGACCTTGTGCTTGCCAGTCAGGCACTTATGCCACTGAGCTAAATAAATCCCTGGCCCTTATTGAAGATTTTGTATCTTATGTACTCTTAACTGTTTCTTACGCTAGGGAAACAATACAGTATTTACACATATGAGTTTGATTTATTTCACTAATGAGTATAGTCTCAAGTTGCATCCATTTACCTATAAAAATCTCAATGTGATCATTCTTTATATCTGAGTAGTACTTCATTGTATAAAAGTACCACATCTTTTTTATCCATTCCTCAGTTGATGGGCATTTAGGTTGTTTCCAAGATCTGACTATTACAAATTGTGCTGCTATAAACATGGGTGCACATATATCACTGTGATATGATGTTTTTTGTTCTTCTGGGAATATGCCCAGAAGTGGAATAGCTGGGTCAAATGGGACTTCCAATCCCAGCTTTTTGAGGAATCTCCAGACCGACCTCCACAGTGGTTGCACCATTGTACCCTCCCACCAACGATGCAGAAGTGTTCCTTTTTCCCCACATCCTCTCCAGCATTTGTTGTTGGTGTTTTCTTGATCCTGGCCATTCTTTCTGGAGTAAGGTGGAATCTCAGTGTGGTTTTAAATTGCATTTCTCTAATTACCAATGATGCTGAACATTTTTGCATGTATTTATTTGCCATTTGTATTTCTTCATCCGAGAACTGTGTATTCGTCTCAGATGCCCATTTTTGTATTGGGCTGGAAATTCGGGGGCCTGTTTTTTTTTTTTTTTAATTTTTAATTCTATGTTCTAGACAGAAGTCCTTTGTCTGATGGACAATTGATTAAGATTTTTTCAAAATTCATTGGTTTCCTTTTAACTCTGTTGGAGATTTCTTTTGACATGCAAAAGCTTTTTAATAAGATGAGATCTCAGTTATTGATTCTGGGAAGTATTTCCCATGCAGTTTGATTTTTGTTTATGAATTCTCTGCCTATCCCTGTGTCTTCAGGATTTCTACCTACTTTGTCTTTCAGCAGATTTAGTGTTTCTGGTTTAATATTTAGATCTTTGATCCACTTAGACTTTTTTTTTTTTTTTTTTGGTACCTGGGATCAGACTCAGTATCTCATGCTTACCAGAGTGGGCCCTTAGACCGCTAAGCCAAACCCTGGACCCACTTTGACTTTAGTTTAGTACATGGTGATAAGCATGGGTCTAGTTTTAGTTTTCAGCATATGGAGAGCCAGTTTTTCCAGCACCACTTATTAAAGAGACTAGCCTTCTTCCAGTGAACGTGTTTAGCTACTTTGTCAAAGATAAGGTGGCTGAGTGTGTTTGTAGTTGTAGTTGTATCTTCTGATCTATTCCATTGCTCTTTAGGTCTGTTTTTATTCCAGTGCAATGCTGATTTTATTATGGTAACTTTGTAATATAACTTCAAGTCAGGGATTGTGATGCCTCTTGCCTTGCCTTTGTTGGCCCAGAATTGCCTTTGTGATTTCTCTAGATTTGTGAGGAATGCTAGTAGTATTTTGATTGGAATTGCATTAAATCTGTATAACAATTTTGGGAGAATGGCCATTTTCACAGTGTTTGTTCTTCCTATCCATGAACAAGGATTTCCATTTTCTTGGGTTTGTTTGTTTGTTTTTTTTTTTGGTACTGAGAATTGAACTTATGACGCTGTGCTTGACAGGCAAGATCTTACACCATTGAGCTAAATCCCCAGCCCTGTCTTTCCATTTTCTGAGATCCTCTTCAATTTCTTTTTTCAGGGTATTATAATTTTCGCTGAATAGATCTTTTACTTCTTTTGTTAGATTGATTCCTAAGTATTTTATTTTTTGAATGCTACTATGAAAGGTGTGGTTTCTCTTATTTTTCTCTCAGTGAGTTTGTTGTTTGTGTATAGGAATGCTATTGAATTTTTTTTTTTTTTTTGGATACAGAGTCTCACTACATTGTTCAGGGTGGTCTTGGACTCACTGTGTAATCCAGGCTGGCCTATGACTTGCAGAGATCCTCCTGCCTCAGTCTCCTAAGTACTGGGATTACAGGCATGCACCACTGTGCCTAGCTACAACACATTTTAATTCTTTGTACCTCCTCTTTTTCTCCCCTCTTTGCCCTCTTCCATCTCTTGTTTTGTATTTCTAATTTTTTTTTTTTTTTAGATTTTGGAATATTTACATTTATGTTCTAGGATATTTTAGGGATGAGACCTATGTTTAAGCACAAAATGTATTTATGTTTCATATATATCTTACACAAATAGTGTAAAGCTGATTTGATACAGTGTTTTTTATGTCCAGGATCCAAGGCCTTTACACTGAGCTACATCCCAGCCATTTTTGAAAAAAATTTTGAGACAGAGTCTCACTGAATCTATAAATTGCAAGAGATAGAATAGGAGAAAAGGAAACTAATGGAGGTATATTCTGGTGTATCTTAATGTTTTCAAAGCTTTAAGAGTTTGTATGGCAGTTCTCTAAGCCAGGTGTGGACATGCCTGTAATTCTAGCACTTGGGAGGCAGAGGCAGGAGGACCTCTGTGAGTTCAAGGCCAGCCTGGGCTACATAGTGAGTTCAAGCCCAGCCTGAACTACATAGTGAGCTCCTGTCTCAAAAAAACCAAACCAAACCAGAAAAGAGTATGGTAGTTCTCTTACTTATCAGAATTCTGTATTTAAGTAGGCTATTGAGAGGAAGATCTATCCTCATTTGGTAATTTATCTCATGCAGTTCTATTAATGATATTTTAGGCCCTTGGAAATATTCCTGGTCAACAGAAGTGGTCCCCTCTCCTTTCCCTTGTGTGACGGGTAATGGCTCTATGGAACCCAAGGCAGATCTTCTTGGATGTATATGAGCCCATTAGAAGAATGAGGCTTGCCTAGATTTTTGTGGATTGCCCATTATAACCTGGGTAAAAATGTGCTTACAAGTTCTTTTAGACATAGACCCAAGAAAATAGTAAAGACGAAATGAAATTATGTTCTTGAAGGTAGGGCAGGCAAATTTAGAAGAAATGCTGCAAATAAATATGAGCATGGAAGTTCTGGTTGTATTTTTTTCCCCCCTCAATTTGAGTGTCCTTTGAACCTGCTTAGTACCAAGAAATGTGCTAAGCTCAGTTGATATAATGATGAATCAGATTTTGGTGTCAGCCTGGAGAACATTTTATTGGGAGGACGTGGCATTTAAGCCGCTGTAGTAGATGAATACCACTGTCCATTAACGAACAGATTTGGCCTATTATTCTAGCAGAGAGAACCACTGAGCATATTTCCTGTGAGGCTATTGCGGAAGTCAGTCAAATGATTAATGATTCTGTTTTGCTTTTTATTTGTTTTTGTTGATGCTGATATTGAACCAAGGGCTTATGGCATGTTAGATAAGCACTTTACTAATGAATCACATTTCAGCCCAGTGATTCTGTATTTTAACACTGACATACTGATGACTATCAATATTACCCATCATGAGATCTATACTTTATGTACTGTTTATCTTACACTAAATTGAAATCTTAATTTATGTATTTTAAGAATATATTGTTGTTGGTTTCTTTTTTGGAGGTTGGTACTGGGGATTGAACCCAGGGCTTTCACACTGAGCTCTTTGCCTGGCTTGGTTTTGTTTGTTTGTTTTTGGTGCCAGGGATCGAACTCACGACCTCACGTTTGCCAAGTAGGCACTTAGACCGCTGAGCTAAACCCCTGGCCCTGTTTTAATTTTGAGAAAAGATCTTGGTAAGTAGTTATGTTGCCCAGGCTGGGCTTGAACCTTTTTCTTCCTGCCTCAGCCTCTCAAGTGCTGGGATTGCAGGCATGTCCTACTACTCTCAGAAAGAGTATAAATTTTAAATTCTTTGTCTTTTGGAAAGGCAAATTCCAAAGAAAGAAAGGAAGAAGCTGGTCATGGTGGCACACGCCTGTAATTCCAGCACTTGGTAGGCTGAGACAGGAGGATCATTGCAAGCTCAAGACCAGCCTGGACTACCAAGTGAGCTCCAGGCCAGCCTGAACTATACATATAGTAAGACCCTGTCTCAAAAAAAAAAAAAAGAAAAGAAAGTAATGTGTGTGTGTATTTATATAAAAAAATTTTTTTTGAGACAGAATCTCACTATGTACTTTAGGCTGGCCTTGAACTCACTGTGCAGTTCAGACTGGCTTTGGACTTGCAGTGATCTTCCTGCACGTCCCATGATGCCTGGCTGGTGTATCAGTGTTAATAGTACTTGTATGGCATTGTGCAAAGCCCTAGGTTCAATACTCAGTATTTCAGTCAAGAGTTTTATGTCATTTAAGTAGTTTTGTTTTTCATAGATTTATGACTTCTATACCATATTAACTATATCTTCACAGAATTTCATGCCTTTCTTGGGATTACTGAAATTTGGGTGGGGATAGTTTAATTAATTTCTTCATCTTGGCCAGAGGCTATATAGTTAACATAAATGTTGTAGGAGAGCAGCCATTTGAAAACTCTATTCTTCTTCCAGCTTGTCTCTGCATTCAGTTGTTAGAATGATAGCAGCACAAATCTTTCTCTTCAGTGAACTCAAGAGAAATCAATAGTATATATCTTAACTATTTTTTATATACATATACATACACATATATATGTTTTTTTTAAGATTCTCACACTAATGAAACAATACAATGTTTACACATGTGTGTCTTGTTTATTTCACTGTGTAGCTCTCTAATTGCATCCATTTATCTATAAAACTTGACAGTTTATGGCTTATTTATGGCTGCGTAGTGCTCCATTGTGTAGAAATACCACATTTTTTTTTTTATCCATTCTTCAGTTGATGGGCATTTAGTTGTTTCTAAGATCTGACTGTTGCAGATTGTGCTGCTATAAACATGGGTGCACAAGTGTCACTGTGGTATGAAGTTTTTAATTCTTGTGGGAAGATACCCAGCAGCGGAGTGGCTGGGTTGAATTGGACCTCTAGTCCTACTTTTTAAAGGAATCTCCACACTGATTTCCACAGTGTTTGTGCCAGTCTGCATTCCCACTAACAGTGGAGAAGTGTTCCTTTTTCCCCAAAGCCCCTTCAGCATTTATTACTGCTTTTTTTCTTGATACTAGCCACTCTTACTGGGATGAGGTGGAATCTCAGTGTTGTTTTAATTTTTGTCTCTTGGATGACCAGTGATGTTATTTTTTCATATATTTATTTGCTGTTCGTATTTCTTCATCTGAGAAGTGCATATTCATCTCAGATACCCATTATTAGACTGGATCTTTAAATCTGGGAGGACTGATTGTTTGGAGTTCTTTACATGTTCTTGATAGTAATGCTTTGTCTGAAGTACAGCTAGCAAACATTGTCTCCCACGTTGTGGGTTGTCTCTTCACTCTGTTGGCTTCTCTTGCTGTGCAAAAGCTTTCAGTAGGGTGAGATCCCAATTATTGATTCTTTATGATAGTTCCTGTGCAATCTGGGTTTTGTTCATAAAGTCTTTGCCTATACCAGTGTCTGTTTTTTGATCTGTCTTCCAGCAGATTCTGTTTTAATATTTAGATCTTTGATCTATTCTGATTTTAGCTTAGTACATGGTGAAAGATACAGGTCTAGTTTTAATCTTCAGCATATGTAAAGTCAGTTTTTCCAGCACCATTTATTAAAGAGGCTATCTTTCTTCCAGTGAATGTGTTTGGCATCTTTGTCAAAGATAAGGTGGTTTAGTGTGTCTGGAGTTCTATTTGTGTCTTCTGATCTGTTCCATTGATCTTTGGGTCATGTCCCCCGCCCCCCCAATACCACACTGTTTTCAGGGATTGTGATGCTCCTTGTTTTATCTTTGTTGCCCAGGATTGCCTTTGCTATTCTAGGTCTCTTCTGGTTCCAGATGAGATTTAGGATTGTTTTCTCTATTGAGTGAGATATGCTATTGGAATTTTTTGGTTGTTTGTTTTTGGTAATGGGGATCCAATTCACGACCTTGAGCTTGCCAGATAGGCAGTTATACTCCTGAGATAAATCCTCAGTCCCATGCTATTGGGATTTTAATTGAGATTACATTGCATCTGTATAACAGTTCTGGAAAGTATGGCCATTTTCACTATATTGGTTCTTCCTACCCAGAGCACAGAATATCTCTCCATTTTCTAATAGTCTCTTTAATCTCCTTTTTCAGAGTACTGTAGTTTTCAATGTAGAGGATTTTTACATGCTTTGTTAGATTGATTCTTGATTCCTAGGTATTTCATTTTTTTGGATGCTGTTGTTTCCCTGGTTTCCCTCTCAGTGAGTTTGTTATTTGTGTACAAGAAGGCTATTGATGTTGAGTGTTGACTTTGTAATCAGCTATGTTACTGAATTTGCTATTATTAAATCTAATAGTCTTTTGGTAGAGTTTTTGGGGTTTTCTAAATAGAGTATCATGTCATCAGCAAATAATGATAGTTTAACTTCTTCCTTTCCTATCTTTATTCTTTTTATTTCTTTTGTCTAATTGCTCCAGCTGAAGTTCCAGGACTATGTTAAATAAGAATGGAGACAGTGGACATCCTTGTCTTGTTCCTGATTTTAGAGAGAAAACTTTCAAGTTTTTTCCACTTAGTATGATGTTGGCTTTTGGTTTCTTATAGATGGCTGTCTTCAGATTGAGATAAAGACCATCTATTCCAGTTTTCTGTAGAGTTTTTATCATGAATGGGTGCTGGACTTTGTCAAAAGCTTTTTCTGCATCTGTTGAGATGGTCATAGGATTTTTGTCCTTGGCTCTGTTAATATGGTGTATTATATTTATGATTTTACATATGTTGCACCATCCAGGAATCCCAGGGATGAATCCCATTTAATCATAGTGTACAGTCTTCTTCACAGTTTGCTGCAGTCTGTTTGCCAGTGTCTTATTGAGGACTTTTTGCATCAGTGTTTATTAGGGGAATTGGCCTGTAATTCTCTTTCTTAGTTGGGTCCTTCTCTGATTTTGGTTTGAGGGTAATGCTTGCTTTCAGGAATGAATTTGGGAGTACTGCTTCCCTTTCAGTTTCATTAAAGAGTTTGAGAAGTAGTGGTGTTAGGTCTTCTTTAAATTTCTTGTAGAATTTAGCAGTGAATCTATCAGGGCCATGGCTTTTCTTTGTTGATAGGTTTTTAAGTACATCTTTGATTTCATTTGTTGATATTGGGTTATTTAGGATTTTTATATCTTCTTGATTCAGCTTTGGTAATTCATATGTATCTAAGAATCTGTCCATTTCTTTTATATTTTCCATCTTGTTAGAATACAAGTTTTTGAAGTAGGTATAGATGGTTTTCTGGATTTCTGCAGGGTCTGTTGTGATTTTGCCCTTTTTATTCCAGATTGTGGGGATTTGAGTGTTTTCTTCCCTTTTTTTGGTGAAGGGTTTGTCAGTTTTATTTAATCTTTCAAAGAACCAACTCTGGTTCATTGATTTTTTGTGTGTGTGTGTTTTTTAAAATTGCCGGCATTTATATTTATCTTTATAATTTCTTCCCTTGTACAAGCTTTTGGTTTAGCCTGCTCTTTTTCTGGAAGTTTGAGGTTCACCATTAAGTTGTTTATATGTGCTTGCTCTTTTTTCCTGATATGGGTATTTACTGCTATAAATTTTCCTCTTAAGACTGCTTTCATTGTGTCCCATAAGTCATTATCATTAAACTGTAAAAACTAATTTTTCTTTAATTTCATCTATGACCCATTAGTTGTTCAACAGGGTACTATTTAATTCCCATGCGTTTATGAAATTCTTGTGGTTTCTTTTTTCATAGATTTCCAATTTCATTACACTGTGGTGTGATAATGTGCACGGGATAATTTCAATTCCTTTGCATTTATTTATTTATTTATTTAGTCTTTTTGAGACAGGGTCTTGCTATGCAGTTCAGGCTGGCCTTGAGCTCTCAATGATCCTCCTGCCTCAGCCTCCCAAGTGCTGAGATTACAGGCGTGAGCCACCATGCCCGGCTTCCTTTGCATTTATTTAACCATGTTCTATGAGCCAGTATATGGTCTGTTTTGGAGAATGTCCCATGTGCAGCTGAGAATAATGTGTATTCTGATGTTGTGGGGTAGAACAATTTATAGACATCTATTAGGTTTATTTGTTCAAAAGTTTTATTTAAAAAATTTTTTTTAAAGTTTGATTTAGTTTTACTAGTTCATTATTGATTTTTTTTTTTTTTTGTCTAGTTGATTTGCCTTTTTGTGACAGTGGGGTATTGAGGTCTACCATACAATTAATTGTATTAGGACTTATTTGATTTTTCATGTCTGTTGGTAATTGTTTTATATAGTTGGGTGCTCTGGTATTTGTTGCATATATATTTATGACTGTTATCTCTTCCTCTTGGATTGTTCCCTTTATGAGGATGTTGTGACCTTCTTTATCTCTCTTAATCAGTCTTGGCTAGAAATTCACTTTGCAAATAGAATAGGTACCCCTTTTTTTTCTGGGTTCCTATCTCATGGAGTATTGTTTTCTACTCTTTGACTTTCAGTTTATGAATTTCTTTTTGGGTTAAATGTGTTTGTTGTATGCTGCATGTTGTTGGATCCTGTTTTTTGATCTGTTCTTCCAGTCTGTCTCTTTTGATTGGTGAATTGAGAACATTAATATTGATGGTTATAGTTGATATGTATTAACTTATTCTTGTCATGTTATTATCCTGTTACTGGTTCCCCCCTTTCTTTTCCCTCCCTCTAATTGTTTGCCTTCCCTGGTAGATTCCTTCTGTTGGGGTTCATGGAGCTGTAGTCCTTATTATCTCTTTGTAGAATGTCCTTCAAACATTTTGGAGTGCAGGTTTAGCAGTCCTAAATTTCCTCAGACATTCTTTGTCATGCAAGTATCTTATTTCTCTATCAATTTTGAAAGATAGTTTTGCAGGATATATTAATCTGTGTTGAAAGTTGTTTTCCTTTAGAAGTTGGCGTGCTTCACTCCAAGCTCTCCTTGGCTTGAGAGTTTGTGCTGAGAAATCAGTTGTGATTCTTTTGTGTGTGTGTGTGTGGTTTTTTGAGACAGGGTCTCTCTATATAGTTTGGGTTGGCCTTGAGCTCACTTTGTAGCCAAGGCTGGTCTTGAACTCGCAAATGATCCTCCTGCCTCAGCCTCCCGAGTGATTGGATTACAGGCATGAGCCACCACGACTGGCTCTCAGCAGTGATTATTATAGGCTTTCCTTTATAGATGATTTGTTTGTTTTTTCAAACAGCTTTTTGGATTCTATTGTTGTATTGAACTTCTGAAATCTTGATTATGATGTGACTGGCTATAGATTTTTTTTTTTTTTGATCATTGCTAAATGGAGTTCTCGTATGCCTTGTTTATCTTATGTCAAATTCTTTAGCAGGAAAGTTTTCTTTCATGATGTATGTGAACATTCCTTTAATGTCATTTGTGGTATCTCCTGCTTATTCATTGACTGCAATTAATCTTAAGTTATTCTTCTTTGTCTCATCCAGCAGCTTCTGGGATGGATTTCTCATAATCACTTACTATTTTTGAGAAATCTTTCTTTTCCTGGTCACAAACTACCAACCTGTCTTCAGTATCTGAGATCCTGTCCTCACATTGGCCTAACCTGATTAGAGTAATTTCAGTGGAGTTTTTGTTATCCTGGATATCTACTTGAGTCTGCTTTATGGATTCCATTTATTCCCTCTGCTGAGCTTCCATAATTTTCTTCAGCTTGTCTATTTTTTTTTGTCTGTGTCTGTTCCAACATAGCTAAGCATGGTGTATATTTTGGTAATCTATGTACTTATCTGAGTTATTTCTGATTTCATTTTTTCCAGAGCCTCATTCAATTACTTTGGTGTTTCCACTTCAGAAGGACCTGGTGGTAGGCTTTCAGATTGTCTCACCTCATTGCCCCCTGGAATTTGCCTTTGGTGTACTGGATGTCTGAGGTTGCATTTTGCCTAAGTGTCTTATCATTTTATTTATTTTTATTTTTTTAGTGTAATTCTTGGGGTGATGCTTGTAAGTTGTCTATGGTGGGTTACTTTGTTGGTAGTATTTAGGACCCTTAGGTGATGAATAGTTCTTTGAAGTATCTTCCAGGTATAGCTGGTTTTTGGGTTTTGAGTCTGTTGGAAGATCTTATCTTTTCAGTTTGTTGGAGATGAGAAGTTGTTGCTCATTTGACCTAGTCCCTTGTTCTTTGGCACTGTGCCACTGTATTTCCTGTGACCCTTAATTTCAGTGATGGAATATCAGGACCACAGCTGTTTAGAACAGTTTTGTCAGTTTTGGCATTAGTGGTACCAGAAGCATGAAACACAGCCTAGAAAACAACAAACTGAGCTAGCCCTTAATTTGCAACTTTTAACCATATAAACTAGATTTGTGATTATATAACAAAATTTAAAACAAATCAGATAATTAAATGCAATGTATAAGTCTGTACTGTGTCAATTTTGCCCTCAAGGGTTCAAATTTAAAATGGATTAAGGAGAAAATAGAGAAGTGGAAGAAGAAGAAGAGATTAGAAGTAAAGTTGGAGGACAAAGGGAGATCTCCCCCACTTGGGGAAACTGGTGCAGAAGACTGAAGACAGATGGAAGAGATAAAAGGAAGAAAAGAACAGAACCACACCCATAAAGAGGTTAGGAACCACTTTCATACTCATATAAAAACAATGAAGGAAAAAGAAAAAAACAAAAAAGAAAAAGAAAAATAAACAATCCAATTCAGAATTCTTTCTGGATTTACTAGTAGACAACCTGTGGAGACAAAGTCCTAAATCATGGTCATCTGTCCCGGCAGGTCTGCCCTGAGACCAGACTCATTGTGCTTGGGTTCTGGACTTATCCAGTCCATCTCCAGAATGGCTCACTGTCCTCCCATAGGAGGACCAAGTCTTTTGTAGTCACTGCCAGCCATTGCACTCCTCATATCTGCCACTCCCCTCCACTGCTGCCTCTCTCTGCAGAGGCCTCTGAGGTTGTTAACCATCGTGGTCACTGTGCATCCCCAGGTTTGAACCGCTCCTCTCGCACAGTGAGTCCTGTCTCAGGAAGAACGTGTCACTAGCTACTGCTTTCTTCTTTTGAAGTTTTTCTTTTTTACTCTCTCTGTGGACTTCATTTTCCACTTCAGGTTATTCCTGGGTTCAGGGGATCCAGTTTCTTCCTTCTTGTCTTCCTCATAATGTTATATTCCAGCATCTGGATGATAACTCTCAGAGACTGTTTTATCTTATGCTTACCACTCTGCCATCTTCTCAGAAGTCTGTAATTAATTCAATTTAGTCAACCAGTATTTAGTTTATACTTAGTAAGTGCCAGATCCTATTCTAAAGTCTCTTAATTTTAGTGTTCACTTAATTGTGCCTCTGGGCAAAGGTGATATTTAGGTTGTAGATGTGGAGGCAGAAATGGAAGAAAGTAGTCCTTCCACAGGGTCTTGAAAGTGAACAGCAGGTAGACCTTTGAAGATGGAGATGAGGTATGATAGTATCACATGTGATTTTTGACTAGTCTCAGGCTTCTTGCAGTGGGTTAAGACTGAAATGAGCAAATTGCTGCCCTATTGACACTAGTCATTTGAGGAATTTATGGAGTTACTGAACAGTACTTTGTTCTCAGGTACAAGAATAACACAGTGCCAGATGTAGTAGAGCACAGTTGTAATTCTAATACTGGAGAATTGAGGCCGGAGAATTGTCAAGTTTGTGTCCAGTCTGGGTTGCATACTAAGCAGAAACAGCCTAAAGTACATAGACCCGTCTCAAAAAACCAAAAGAATAACACAACTAATACTTGTGACTGTCACAGCCAAAACTCTATTAAGATTTGATCCTAAGTGCCTCAAGGGCACTCAGGTCCCTAGATTGGGCAGTAATTATTTGCTGCTTCTGGCCATTAGGTGCCTCTCCTTGGGATGATTCTGTTGCTGTTGCACAGCCTCTTTATCATGCAAGCTCAGTGAGTATACTACTACCTCTGGGCCTATAACCACCATACTTTTTGTGTGTATGGTGCTTAGGGTGGAGCTCAGGGCCTTCTCTATATTAGGCAAGCACTTTATCACTGAGCTACATCCTCACACCAGCACACTTTTATTGTACTTTCCTTCTAAAGTGGAACTGAGAGATTCCTTGGAAACTTAATACATTATATAAGTGATATGTAATACTTTTTCACTGGGCCATTCAGTTAGCAATTACTTGAGCATATCTATGTGCTAAAGCTTTGAGGGAGAGAAGAGCTTGTTTTGTTTTTGTGGAACCAGGGATTGAACTCAAAACCTTGCACTTGCGGAGCAGGTACTTGTGTCGCTGAGCTAAAACCCCAGCCCTGAGAGAGAAAAGAAAGAGCTAGAAACGTTAGAAAGACAGGACTGGACAGTTTATTATTTCCTTGGTCTCAGGCAGGCACTTACTTTTGAATGGATTATCCTGAATACTTTGAGTTGATAAATGGCAAATGATTTTGTTGGTTGATTATTGCTTAGGTTTACTATTTCTAGGTCTGCCATAACATTGCACTTCTTTTTTCCAAATGAAGTTTCAAGTGTGTTCTGTTTTTTGATGTAGCACCCCCCACCCCGGATTCATTTTGGGTATGGCAATTAAAAAAAATCAACATATGCAATTAGATAAAGAATGTTTTGAAAATTATTGTGAGAAGTATTTTAGTATATTTTCTAAAATATTAACAGTTAACTTGCATGATTTTGTTCATTAGTTTTTTTTCATTGGAAAGTGTTACATCAATATTAAGATTTTCCCGTGGCATATGTGGGCTTATATTTATTTTTGAATCATGAAGAGAAATTAATGAAAAATTTCACTTAATTTTGATTATTAAATGAAATTTGATTTTTCACAACCAGTAAATTCATTAAATATTTTCCTACAGTTTTTTTTTTTTTTTTTTTGAAACAGGATTTCACTATGTAGCCCCAACTAGCCTTGAGCTTATCATGTATAACTCATACTGGCCTCAAAAAAAAAAAAAAATTTTTTTTTTTTTTTTTGTCTGTTTGAGACTGGGTCTTGCTATGCAGTTCAGGCTGGCCTTGAACTCACTTTGTAGCCCAGGCTGGTCTCGAACTCTCAACGATCCTGCTGCCTCAATCTCCTGCATGCTGGGGTTACAGGTGTGAGCCACCACGCCTGGCTTGGCCTCAAAATTTTGATCCTCTTATTTCAGCTTCCCAAGTGCTGGGACTATAGGCATATGCCGCCTTGCTTGGTTTACTTATTATTCTTATCTCTTCTTTCTTTTCCCCCTCCCTCTTCCTTCTCTTTCTTTCCTTTTTTCCCCATCTTCATACTGGAGATTGAACCCAGGGCCTTCACTCTAGATTACATTCCCAGCCCTTTAAAAATAAATTTTTTTCCCCCAAGCTGGGCATTGTGGAACAAACCTGTAATCCCAGCATTCAGGATGCTGAGGCAGGAGGATTGATGGGAGTTGGAAATCAGAGTTGGCTACATAGTGAGCTCAAGGCCAGCTTGAACTACATAGCAGGACCCTGTCTCAAAATTTTTCTTAAATTTCAAAACAGAGTCATGTAGAGTTCCTGAGACTGGGCCCAAATTGTGTTTCTCCTTTCTTAGCTTCATAGAGTGCTGGAATTTTGATCAGCTTTTATAACTAGTCTCTGAGTTAGGGCAGTTTTTCTTTTTTTCTCTTTTCTTTTCTTTCTCCCTCTCTCCCTTTCTCTCTCTCTTTCCCTCTCTCTCTCTCCCTTTTTTTCCTTTTCCTTTTTTGACAGTGTCTCCCTTTGTAGTTCATGCTGTGCTGTCCTTGAACTCATTAAATCCCAGACTGGGGACCCCTATTTGAAAATTATTTTGCTGGGCTTGGTATTGTGTGCCTATAATACTAGCTACTCTGGAGTCGGATGAAAGAGTATATCAAATTTCAGAACATCTTGAACAATTTAAGAAAAACCTATCCTAGAATAAAATTTAAAAAATGTTGAGGATGTGGCTCACTGTCACAGTACTTGTCTAGCTTGTGGTAGGTCCTGGTTTCAATCACTGGTGCAGAAAAAGAAAATTTTTAATTATTTTAAACTGGAAATGGTAGTACACATGTGCAATCTCATCTACTCTGGAGCCTAAGAGTAGAGGACCACAGGTTTGAGGTGAGCCTGGGTGACATAGTGAAAACCTTTTTCTAAAAAAAAAGGGAGAGAGAAAGAGAGCCTCTCCCTCTAATTTGAAATCACTATGTGCTAGGAAATATTAAAACCAAGTAAGATGGGCGTAGTGGTACAGCAGCAACCTAGCATTCTGGGAGATTGAGGCAGGAGGATTGAGGATTCAAGTCCCACTTGGGCAATTTGGTGACTTCATGAAACTCTTGTGTCATGAATGATTAATGAATAAATAGAGATATAGCTCATGAAGGCTCTGGCTTCATTTCTCAGTACTGCCAAAAGAAAAATCTTTCATAATTAAAACGTAATAAAAGAAAAAAATAGCAGGTCGTCCTTTACATAGCCTCAGTTTCTTCAAGGAGTACAAGTCATTGTGTGTTTCCAGCCTCTAGATGTGGCTCTGTGCATATAAAACACATGCTACTCCTGTCTCCTCACAAAGATTTAACAGTTTGTTTCTTTCTTTCTTTCTTTCTTTCTTTCTTTCTTTCTTTCTTTCTTTCTTTCTTTCTTTCTTTCTTTCTTTCTTTCTTTTGTATGGGGGATCGAACTCATGACCTCACACTTGCCTGGTAGGTGCTTATGCCGCTGATCTAAATACCTGGCCATAATAATTCATTTCATTATGTGGATGTTCCCTAATTTATCTAGCTCATATTGAAATACATGTAATTACTTCTAAATTTTCACTATTACTTTCCCTCTTTTATAACCAAGGAGCTTAGTTTGTGGCAAGGAGGAGTGATTTAGCCAGTTGTGTGCTTCTCAGTGATTGGTAATGCAGTGTAATTCTTGCCTTCCAGCTGAGTCCTTAATCCTTCTCCCCCCCCCCCCCCCAAACACAGGGTCTTACTGTGTAGTCCAGGCTGGCCTTGACCACACTATATAGCCCAGGCTGGCTTTGAACTCATGATGAGCCTCTTGTTTCAGCCTCTCATCTCCTGGTGTTATAGGTGTGTGCTCCATACCTGGCTGACCCTCATTCTATCTGAGATGCTGGTGCTGTCACATGAAGGGAACAGAGTTGCTGCCTTGAAGGACTTTGCACACTGTGATACAAAGTACTCTGGCTTCCAGGCAGGGCACTTGATGTAGTAGTGTGTTCACTGAGAGACTGGAGGGTGGCTGGATTTGAAGGGTAGTGAGTGGTATATGTGACATCAGTGTTGCAGGCTGGGTGGCATTTTGGGATTCTTGAAGTTTGGGTGAGGAGGGTGAGCTGTTGGTCCAAAAGTAGAATGTGGTGTTCTGCTGTTTCTTTTGGAACAAAGGCTTTTTGGTGACAATTGGGAAAGATTGCTGTGGGAGAGGGAGGATGTTGAAAACTCATTCACCAGGAATGTATTATGTAAGTGAACAGGAAATGGGGCAGGTTATCAGTTTGTCACTGTTTTGTGACCACTGCTGCAAGCTGCTCCCACAGCCTTGGTGTTTCTAAACTGAGATGGAAGGAGCTGGGGATTTAGCTCAGTGACATAAGTGCCTGCCTTGCAAAAATGCGGTCATGAGTTTGATCCCCGGTACCAAAAAAAAAAAAACCCAAAACAAACAAACAAAAAAAAACCAAACTCTAAACTGTGATGGAGTCACTGTGTAAGTAATCAGTGTGGGCTAGGCTCATCAGCAGCAGGATAAGGAGCTGGCCAAGGCCATATGTCTAGTTCAGAGCAGAGACAGGTAGCTGCTGTAAACCCAGTTCAAGATTTGGAACATGTCTGCCATCTTGTGGAATAAATGCTCAGTGATTTTTGTTGAGTGCCAAATGTAGGACAAAGCCTTGAAAAAAATGTTTACCAGAACTGGTGGTTGCAGGATTACTTTCCTTCCACTCAGCTATTCTGTGGCCTTAAAAGTATTTTTCCTGAATTTAAATACCTTTTCTGTATATATAGCTAAAGATAGGTAGGTGTGTGTGTGTATCTTTTTCTCTTTGATTCTAGGGATTGAACTCAGGGCCTCATTTTTTTTTTATTAAGTACATACAGTACCACTGAAGTTATATCTCTAACTTTGTATATTTTTCTAATTTTTGTTTTGAAATTCTTTTTTTTTTTTTTAAATCGGTACTGAGGATCAAAGTCATGACCGTGCGTGCTTGCAAGGCAGACGCTTATTGTTTTGAAATTCTTACAGACGTAAAGATGTTGGTACCTGTCTAAAATTCCAGCATTCTGGAAGGCTGAGACAAAGAGAATCACAAGTCTGAACACAGCCTGGGTAACTTAGGCCCTGTTTTAAAATAACATAAAATAAAAAGTGAGGAGATATAACTCTGTATAAATCCCTGAGTTCAATCCCCAGTACTGCATAAAAACAAAACTAAAAAACTCAAAAGAATTTCTAAATACTTTCCTTTAGATTAGACAATATAAATTCTTCATTTGTTAGCAATATCCTGTGTTTATTAATATTTCTGTTTTTAAAACTAGTTTTTCTGAATTGTTTTAAAATGTTGTAGGTCTTTACCCCTAAATAAAACATTGATGTTTTTATTTGTGTTTTTTTTTTTTTTTTGGATTTTAAGACAGGGTCATGCTATGTAATTCAAGCTAGTTTTGAACTCACTGTGTGGTTCAGGCTGGCCTTGAACCTGTGTGGCCTCTCCTGCTACAACCTCCTAAGTGCTGGGACTACAGACATGCACTACCATGCCTAGTTTAAAACAGTGTATGTTTCCTAGAAACAAGCATGTGTTTTTACGTTACCACAATATAATAATCAGTATAAAAACTTTTTCAAACTACCAGTTCTGGGTCAAGATCTAATCTAGGATTATAAATGGAATTTAATTGTCATGTTTCTTTTGTCTCCCTTAATCTGAAATATTTCTTCCATCTTTGTCTTTCAGGACTTTGACATTTTTGAGGGATGCGGTTTCTCCTTCTGGGTTTTTCTGATACATTCCGATAATTAGACTTTGGTTGCGGTGTTTACTTTTCCACCTAAGCCTGTGTATTTTCATATGTATTCTATCAGGATGCACACTGAATACTTGTTTGTCCCATTTGCTGGTAGTATTAACTTTATTTGCTCTCCATAGTATTAACCAGATTGCTCTCGCTCTTGCTCTTGCTCTCAGCCTTTTTGAGACAGGGTTTCACTGTGCAATTTAGACTGGTCTTGAACTCACTTGGTAACCCATGCTGGCCTTGAATTTACAGTGATCCTTTTGCTTTAGCCTCCCAGTGCTGGGATTACAGGTGTGTGCAACCACATCCAGCTTTTTTTTTTTTTAAGACAGGCACTTATTATGTGGTATAGGCTGACTTTGAATTCACTATGTGGCCCTGGCTGACTTTGAACTCAGAGTAGTTCCACCTGCCTTAGCTGCCTGAGTGCTGGGATTACAGGCATCAGATCTCTCTGTTGTAAAGCTCTGTTTATCCCTTTATAATGACTGAATTTTTTTTAAAAATTTCTTGTGAGAGGATACTTTGAGACTCTGAAAATAGTCTGTTTTCTCACCATTCACTCACTGTGTAGCATCTACTAACATTTCTTGCTTGAAACAACTTTACTTTGATAGGTGATAAGTGGTGATATCTAACTCCAATCATTTCTTCTGTAGTCATTATTTTGTATTCTGTCATAAGGAGAAACTATTCCTCCCTCCTTTGCTTCCCTCTCTTATTCATATCAGCATAGACTAGTGAATTCTTTCTTTATTCTGTAGGTTATAATCTGTTCCTATCATTTTTCTTAATATCTATATTGTCCCAGATTCAGCCAGTGGGAGCCTTTTAAATTGGCTTCTGTGTCTTCATCCTTTGATCACTTTTTTATTTTCTGCACTAACAAGGTATTCCAAGCTCATCTTGTATTATTATTACCCAATCCTGGATTTAGAGGTTTCTTCAAGATGTACTGGTTTCTCAAGTAGAGAAATACAGTTAAACCAAGTTACCTAGTTATCAAGTGTGCCCATTGTTCCTGGAGTATGCAGAGAAAATGTAGAAATTCCTCTTTACTACCTGCCTTATTTTTGAGCCCCTCTTCATAGGAAACCATTGTCAACAGTTTGATTTCTCTTCTTCTGGTTTTCTTTCAGTGCATTTTTATAACAAACATCTTTTTCTATCTCTTTTCACATATGAACATAAATAGTGCAACTTGGTTATATAGCAACTTTGTGCTTTCACTTAGCAATATATACCTGTGTCATATAATTTTTATATCCGCAAGTATGGAACTATTTTTTTAGTAGTTGATTGGAATTACATAATTAAGACTTGACATAGTTTAACAGCTCCTCTATTTGTGGACATTTCTGTGTTTTTCTATTCTAAGCATTTGACTGGACTTGTGAATATTTACTTGACTTTTTTAGGCTGGCTCTGAACTTACTGAGTATCCAGGCTGGTCTTGAGCTCTTGGCAGTCTTTTTGCCTCAGCCTCCAAGTGCTGGGATTACAGGTGTGCCCTACCTCTCTTAGCTCTATTTTTTTTATTTTGAGATGATATCTTGCTAAGTCACAAGTTACCTAGGATTGCAAGTTTCCAGCTCAACCTGGGAAACTTAGCAAATTAACAAGACATTGTCTCCAAAAAGAGCTGAAGTTGTAGCTTGGTAGGAAGGCTCTGAGCACAATTCTTAGTCCTCCACTGCCACTCTGTATTTATCATAATTAAAGTACATGTCAAAAGGTATGAAATTAGTAGGCCATGCCACGGTGTCATTGCTGATAAGGAAACAACTGTGTTGGGACTGGTTCTGAGGTGACCCAAGACAATGAGAAGCGGTCCTTTTCCACTGGCTGGAGAAGTGGCAGAATCCAAGAGCAAATGCTGAGTGCTAATGATGCAGTGCAGCAGAGTCATTTGTACCAAGAGTGGATGGTGTTTAGTCCCTGAGAGCCAGTGCCATTTGGATCCTTGCCTGCATGTGGAGTCACAAGTCTGTACTTGGTTGAACCAAGGAGGAATGGCAGAAAGAGGGTATGAGATAAGCAGAGGCATGGGCTGTGAAAGTATGAAGCACTCACTGGGGCCAGCAGTTGATAGGCAGGAACTGAGCCCTCCCTGTGGAAAAACTGGAAATGAGTTTGGAAAGCAAGATGGCAGTTAGATTGGTATGTTGCTTGTGTAAGGCCAGACTAAGTATCGTCAGGGTCATCTGATGGTGAGGGTTTGAATTCCTGGCAGTGAGCATACAAAAAGGGACTAAATAGGATTTTTTATAGAAAATATAGTTTAAAAACTTTTTATTATCAAAAATAATGTATGCTTATTATAAAAGGAGAAGGATAAGTACCAAGTAAGTACATAGAAATTGAGAGGGTTTAGGGCTAGGTGTTTAGTTCAGTGGCATAAGTGCCTGCTTGGCAAATGTGGGGTCATGAATTCAATCTCCAGCCAAAAAAAAAAAAAAAAAAGAGAGAGAGAGAGAGAGAAAGGGAGGGGTGAGGCTGATATAACTCAGCGGCATAATGCTTGCTTGGCAAGTGCAATGTTGTGAGTTCGTGCTTTCTTGTTTGATCATTTTTTGATGCCTGTATCTTTTTTTGGGGGGGTGGGCGCTACTGGGGATCAAACTCATGACCTCGCACTTGGCAGGCAGGTACTTATGCCGCTGAGCTAAATCCCCAGCCCAAGTTTGTAAGTTTGATCTCTGGTACCAAAAAAGAAAGAAAGAAAAGAAAAATGAGAGGGCTTCTGCTCTCACTCATCTGTTATAGTATGACAATATTATTACATATATAATAGCTTAAAACAACAAATTTATTTTCTTACTTTCTCTGGATTTGGAGTTGAGGGCTTGGCCAGGGTAGCAGCAGTCTTATCTGAACACTCATAGTTGCTGGCAGTTTTCAGTTTCTTGTAGGCCGGCAGACTGAGGGTCTTGATTTTGTCTCTGTCATTTTCACTGTCCTCTGCAAAGTATCTCAGGATATAACAGCTTGTTTCATTAAGTCCACAAAGGAGAACATCTAGTAATAAGATGGACATTAATTAATAATCTTATGTAATAGGTCACAAAACTGACCAGATTGTCACCTTTGCCATATTGTGTTGGAGACATGTTGGTCTCTTTGCTTTTGCTGTGCACCTTTCAGGGAAGAGGATACACAAGTAAATGAATACCAGAAGGCAAGGAGTGTTAGGAGTCGGTCACATACTCCTCTAGGAAAAAGAAAAAAGATAAAAAGACCATTGTTTATTGTTACTGTTGTTAAAAGTAAATTCGTCTCTGCATATATGAATATATAGTAGGAATTTAGGAGTGGCATGAGCAAAGATTGACTCTTGAGATTTTGAGCTCAGATACCCAGGAGACACTATACTTAAGTTCCTTCCCACAAAAATTTGTTAAACCTGCAGACAAACATAGAGCATCTAAACAGTAGTATCAGTTACTTTGGTTTACTTTTGAACCCTTGCTTTTCAGCCTTGAGGAGCCTTCTCCTTTGCCCTCTGCCTCTTGGTAACTTCTCTCATGTTGACAAGGATCATAATATCCCAAGAGGGGGTGATGTCACTTGGTGGGTGCCATCAGTGATATATGTTACAAATAAACTGTCACTCCCCTCCTTATACACACTGTGTATAACTTAGGCTATAGTAGAATGTGATTCACCAGGCCCTTTGGGAACTAGTGGTCTCCCAGCTTGTTTGTTTGTCCCCTTTCCTCCCTTCCTTTCTATTTCTTTCCCTTCCATTTTCCTTCTCTCCCTTTCCTTTACTGGGGATTAAACCCAGAGCCTCAAGCATGCTAGGCAACCCTTTACTACTGAGGTACGTCCCCAGTCCTTTCTTCAATTTTGCTTATTCATTGGGTGCTGGGGATTGAACCCAGGCAGTAATGCATAGCAAGTATGGATTGAACTGTTGAGTGATACCCACCACAAACTGTTCTTCCCTCCCTCCTCCCTTCTTTTCTTCTTCCTTCACTGTACTGGGATTTGAGTCCAGGGCCAAGTACATGCCAGGTATGTTCTGTACCACTGAGCTGTATTACCTCATTGCCAGACAGGGTCTCACAAAATTGCCCAGACTGGGCTTGAACTTTTTTTTTTTTGAGACAGGGTCTTGCTGTATAGTTAAGAGTGGTCATGAACTCACTATGTATCCCAGGCTGGCCTTGAACTTGTGGTGATCCTCCTGCCTCATCCTCCTGAGTGCTGAGATTTCAGGGGTGCAACAGTATGCCAGTTTGGCATTAAACTCTTGATCTTTTTGGCTCAGCCTGTCAAAATTCTGGGATTAAGGAGTACTCTACCATGACTAGCTCCTGGTTTCTTGACTGTATTTTCATTACTATGTTTGTTTTGTTGGAGGAATACAATATAAAAACATAAAAAATGTTGCACCTGGTCATGGCGGTACACATCTGTAATCCCAGGTATTCAGGAGGTTGAGACATAAAATCGAAAATTTGAGGCCAGCCTGGGAATTTAGTGAGATTCTGTTTCAAAATAAAATTTTAAAAATGGCTGATTTCAATCCCTAGCACTACACATTAAAACATATCTATTGGTTTTCTTTCTGCTATAAAAGCATATGGCTGTTAGAATATTTTAGAAAACTTGGAGTTGATTATGGTGACACACCTGTATTTCCAGCTCCCTGAAGTACTAAGACAGGAGGATCACAAGTTTGAGCTTACAGTGGACAATTTAGGGACTCAATAGGGCCCTATCACAAAATAAAAAATAAAAATGGGTAGCTGGGGTGGTGGCAAGAACCCATAGTCCCAACACTTGGGAGGCTGAGGCAAAAGGATCTCTGTGAGCTGTAGGCCAGCCTGAATTATGTAGCAAAACCCGACCTCACTTCAAAAAATAAACAAAAAGGAAAGAAGGGAAAATTAAAAAAAGAAAAAAGGCTGGGGATATAGCTTAGTGTAAAAGACCTGGGTTTAATTCCTAGTACTGCAGAAAACAAAACATAAGACATGGAAAAGTAGAAAAGAAGACACAAAACCAAAATTGATCTCTTTAGAAGTTGAAGTCCCATAACAGGTCATTATTATTTAATTATTTACATTGTTTTTTTGTCTGTAAATATTTATTAATGTTATAGCAGTATAATAGAACATATAGTTACAGCTTATAATGTAAAATGTTTGAATATTAAAATGAATATTTTGACACAAGATAAAATATACATTTACAATCTTAGGGAATTTATAATTGGTGGGGCCACCTGTCTCCCTATAATAGACAGCCATCATTTTTTGTTAGTATCTGCAGTACATAATCTGTTCCTTTTTATACCTACTGTATATCGTCCCTTGATCATTTTATTGGTTTGTATGTAGGAGGACCATGTCAGGCAGTGGCAACCACACAGTCTACACTGGCTGAGCTGTCAGCTTTTATTGTACATATAGAATACTGTACTTCCTTTTGTGGTAATATGGGAAAATTAGGAAAGTGTGGAAAATACATTTTTTTACACCTAAAAATTGGTTGTTTAGGAGTAAAACAGTTCAGTTTATAAGACTTTAATAATAAAGGAACAGTTGCTTAATTCATGGGGAGTTTGCCTTTTCTTGTTCTGTGTATTTTTAAAAAAAAAAAATCTGAAACATTTTCTCATTAAAATGCATAAACAGCCAGGTGTGGTGGCACATGCCTGTAATCTTAGCACTTGGGAGGCTGAGACAAGTGAATCATCAGGAGTTTGAGGCCTGAACTATACAGTGAGACCCTGTCTCAAAACACACACACCACACCAAAAAAACATTGTATTCCTATACAGTAAGTCCCAGACTTGTAAACTTTCATAGAAACTAATGGAACTCACATTATAAACATTCTAGATGCAAACAAATTGCAGAAGTAGCTCACATGTCTACCAGACATTGTCACTGTGCTGCTATGTGCTTACTGTATAGTGCTCCTTCAGTGCCCAGGATGTCCAGAAGCAAGAGGAAGATCACTGGTGATGTGGAGGGCATTGCTAGGCAGTGCAGAGTGATATACATTGCATATTTGTGTCAAAGATGTATAGGACTAACTTTGCTGAACTTATTAATGAATCCAACTTACAAACATTCTCAGAGGAACTTGTTCATAAGTGGGATACTTGCTGCACAATATTTTATCTTTTTGATTTCTGATTCTGAAGTTGTAGTATATATGTATAGTAATTATTAGGTTTTTGTCATGGACTGTTTACCCATAGCTGATTTATAATCTATTTTCTGCCCTCCTTACCACTGATGCTTGTGTTTTTTCTAGCAATGTAGGATAGGTTATCAGCAGGCTGATAATCAGAAGGACTTACGTATCAGCAAGTTATACTTTGCTGTGTTTGTGTTTTAGTCTTGACTTCTAGAATTTCTGTGGTTGAAGATTCATAATGTTTAAATCTTTCAGTGTTTCCTCCATTGCATAAAACCAGCACCCTCCGACCCCCTTCCCCGGCCTGCCAACCCAGAGCCTTCATACTGAGCTGTATCCCCAGACCTAAAATTTTGAGACAGGTCTTGCTAAATTGCCTAGTCTGGGCTTGAATTTACAATCTTCTTACCTCAGCTTCCCAGACTGTTCAGATTATAAATATTTGCTACCAAGCCCAGCTTCAGCAACTCTTTAGTGTCTTCTGGAAAGGAGCTATTGGCTTGGCCAGGGGCTTTGTGATGGTGACGCCTGGCAATACCTTCTCATTGGAGTGTTTCTCTGTCCACTTGAGCATCTGTGATCCTTGTGTTACACCTCAGAGGTAGTTAGTCCGCCTGTGTCATGCACGTTTTCTTTGGAAGTCCACCTGTTTTGCCTTTCCCTTTTGCTTTTGCTGGGAGTTTTCATTCTGCTGAACTAACCTTGTTTCCTTTTGAAAGGATTGCTGGATTGTTAAGGCTGTCAGACCAGGTGTGCCTTCCTTTTGGCAGATAGTTGGACCACATTTGTCTTGAAATCTATTTGTGGACGAGGGGGAAGTATATGAATGAGGTAGTTGGTAGTCTGCATAGATAAAGCTGAATTGGCTTAGAAAACTTTGTCTATACAGTATAGATTGAATGATGTCAGCATAAAGGTTGTTTTGAAGGCTGTCCTCAGCTGCTGGACATAATTTTCAATGACTTGGATAAGTCATTGAAAGAGGGGAAAGAAATTACATGTTAAAGAGCCTAGAAAAGTGTAAGTGCTCTCAAATGCTGGCTGGCTAATATTACTATACAGTATCATTTTGAACTAACAGAGAGCTTCCCAGGAAGCTATATATAGTTTCATCTGAGATATATATATATGTATGTATATATATATATATATATATATATATATATATATATATTTTTTTTTTTTTTTTTTTGGTCTTTTTTGAGACAGGGTCTTTATGCAGTTCAGGCTGGCCCTGAGCTCACTTTGTAGCCCAGGCTGGTCTCAAACTCGCAACAATCCTCCTGCCTCAGCCTCCTGGGTGCTGGGATTATAGGCGTGAGCCACCACGCCCGACTTAATATTGTGGGTTTTTTTTTTTGTCTTTTTTGTATATATAGTTTTATATAACCAAGAGTTAGAATTAAGATGGCCATGGTGGTGCATGCCTGTAATCTCAGCACTTGGGAGGTTGAGACAGTGAATTTGAGGACAGTGTGGGCTACAGAGTGAGTGGGGAGTGAGGAAGAAGAGGGAGGGAAGAATCTTAGACTAAAATAATCAGATAGAGGTGGAGTTTAGTAGGAATAGATGTAATTCCAACATATAGATTCCCAAACCATTTGAGATTCCCAGAATTGTTTGAGGAAAGGTGAAATGCACTTGATATTTTAAAAAGACAAAGCAGTGTTCAAGGTCTTGGTAAACTAAGCTTGGAACCATCCAGCATCATATAATGAAACTAGTTAAAAAAAAAATCTTAGACTACCTTAATAAAGATGTCCTAAACAGTGGAAATATAATTTCACTGAATTATGATTGGCCATATTAAGAATCTTGTGGTTTACTTTGGACTTCACATTTGTAGAAGGCTGTAGACAAAACCTAGAACTTTAAAGGGCAATGTCTCCCCACCACTCATCAGGGCACTTGAAGGATGGTTGAAGAAATCGTTCACACTTGGTTGATAATAATAATGACTGTCGCTGGCTATATTCCAGAAGCAGCATAAGCCTGCTTATGCTGTGTACTGGAAATGATAATAGTTACCATTTATGGATCAGCTGCTTTTTGTTAAATTACATATATTATCTATAGCCCTTTCTCCAACTCTTTGAAACAGATATTTCTCCCTTTTATAGTTAAGAAGTCAGGTAACCAGATTAATTTGTACAGTTTCCTTTTGTTTCTGATGAAGGGTAGAACTGGAGTTGAAAGTTGGGCTATTTCCTTTATTCAGTATACTTCTGGCATTAGCATGCAGTGAGGCCTGTAATTGTGAGGCTTTTCTGCTTATGAGCATGTTGCTTCCTGGGAAGCTCTCTGTTAGTTCAAAATGATACTGTATAATAATATTAGCCAGTATTTGAGAGCACTTACACTTTTCTAGGCTCTTTAACATGTAATTTCTCTCCCCTCTCCCCTCTCTTCACCTTTCTCTTTCCTCTCTTCACTTTTTGCCTCCCTTACCTCCCTTCCACTTTCTCTTCCATCTGCCTGACAAGATCAAGTTGCCCAGGCTGGTTTATGAATGTTTGAGCCTCTGGCCTCAGCCTCCCAAGTACCTGGGATTACAGGCATGTCATATCATGCTTGATTGCAGTTTATTTAAATCTTACAACTCAGTGAAATAGTTACCACTATTATTTCCACTCTGCACATGAAGAAACTAAGGCAAAATGAGAAACTGGATTAGAAACACATCATTTAGCTGCAGAGCCCACACTTGTAGCCATTGTGCTGTTTGCATAGTGCAGATGGCTTGTGTTTATATAGAAGGATGTAGAATTTTAGATAGAATGGTAATTCTTTATGAAATTGGTTTAAGTTTCTCATTTTTAACTTTAAATTTTCTTTTAAAATTCAAAAATGTACTTATTTTTGAAGACCTATTTTCCATATAGAAAAGGTTGAACCATATGGAATGGACAATATTTAACCTTTTTAACCTATGAAAATATCAGGTTTTATATTGTTTCAATGTGGTAGGCCCAAGTGGAGGTCATTCCAGAGCAATCATTTGCACTTTAAGTAAGAATTTCAGGATATGTGGTATTAGAAGTTTAAGGTTTTAGAAAATTGTTTTAAATTTAAATAATTTTTATTAATCCATGTTTATAATACATAATGATTTTATATTCATTGTTGGGTGTGGATATATGTACTAGAACTTGAATTTTCTTTACTACATGCTTTTCCTATGTAATTATTTATCTGAGAAGTATGTGTTTCATTGCACTTCATGTTAATTTATTTATTTATTTATTTATCTTTACCTATGGCTAATTTAGGAGCCCCCTGTTTTAAACAAGTCCTCTGCCACTGAGCTATATCCCCAGCTTTGGAGGTTTTTTATATCTTGTTATTGGCAGAAAATGATTTATGTTTTTTGGGGTGTATATATGTGTATATAATTTTTTATATGTTTGAACTTTATATAACAACATCCTTTGTTCAATCTAATTTTGAAATATAGAGTACTATTTGATTGAATTTAGGAATTTTTTACTTTTAACTGCTTATAAGTGAATCTGTATTAATCAGCTTACTGTCACTTTGACAAAATACCAGAGACATCAAACTAGAGGAAGAAAGGTATATTTTGGCTTATGATTTCTTTTTTTTTTTTTTTTTTTTGGCTTTTTGAGACAGAGTCTTATTATGCAGTTCAGGCTGGCCTTGAACTCACTATGTAGGCCAGGGTGACCTTAAACTTGTGGTGATCCCTCTGTCTCTACCTCTTGACTGCTGAGCTTACAGGCATGAGCCACAGTGCCTGACTTGGCCTATGGTTTCAGTCTATGGTCGTTTGGCCACATTGCTTGGGTCTGTGGCAAGGTAGAACATCATGGTAGAGAGTGCGATAGAGCAGAGCTGCTCATTTTATGGTGGGGATGGGGATGAAGACAAAGAAAGAGGAAGAGAACAAGTAAAAAGAGAAAACACACCATTTATTAAGACATGACCCCAACGATTTACTTCTGCCAACTAGGCTGTACTCCTGAAATTTCCACCACCTCCCAAAAGCCCATGAAGTTATGGATCTATCAATGGATGAATCCATTAATGAGGTCAGAGCCTTTATGACCCAGTTGCCTCCCAAAGGCCCTACCTTTGAACGTGGATGCATTGGGGAAGCTTTGACATGTGAACTTCTTTGGGGGGGAACATTTAAGAACCAAAATGTAACAATATGTGATGGAAAACAGAAACAAAACAAACCACCATGGATCTATTTCTGGGGAAGATAACTCTTAAGAAGAGCCTCAGGCAAGCCTTTCAGTGGTGATTGAAGACCTAGTTTAGTGATGGCGTGTATCTTTTGGAGCTTTCAGTGATACAACCTGCTGCAGCATGCATGCCATAGGTTCACCATCAATGTTCCAGTTCATCAAGATGTTGGAACAGAATGTAGTGATACTGATCCTCATCCTGCATAGGCCTATGCTGATATGTGTTTGTGCCTTTATCTTTAACCAAAAAAAAAAAAAAAAGTTTCAAAAGTAGAAAATAAATAGAAAAAAGTTATAGAATAAGGATATAGCAGGTCTGGGGATTTAGCTCAGCGGCATAAGTGCCTGCCTTGCAAGCACGTGGTCGTAAGTTCAATTCCCGGTACCGATTAAAAAAAAAAAAAAAAGGATATAGCCAGGCATGGTGATGTACCCTGTAATCCCAGCACTAGACAGTTCAAGACCAGCCTGGAGTACATAGTGAAAGTCTGTCTCAGAAAGCAGAATAAGGATATAAGAAAAAAATTTTGCATGTGAGTGATTTTGTATAGTGTGTTTCTGTCTTAAACTGAGTCAAAAAGTTAAAAAAATTAAAAAGTTTATAAAGTTAAAAGGAATTTTAAAAAACATTTCTTATTATGAAATGGTACTTAGTAAAATTATCATAACATTTACCAGAAGTTTAGCATGCTATTTATTTCTAATAGAAAATATATGATTGCTTTTAGGAAAAATTTTATTTACCCAAGAAAGGTCCATTAAGGATACTCTTGGATGACCCAGTCTGTAGAGGAGGAGTGACTTGAATTTCAGGTGACTGCTCTTTTTGGGGTGAGGTTGCTGGGAAGGAAGCCTTCAATGAGCAGTGTGTGGCACACATGAACACCTTATGATGGCTTTACTTTTTGTTACTGATGCATGACACACTATTGCCTTCTGTTTATTTGGTTTTTGAAGAACAACTTGTTTCTTTGAATTTGATCATTGCGTCCTCCAAATTTTACTCATGTCCTCCAACTCCATTCTCTTGGTTGCTTTTTTTTGTTTTTCCTTGCAATGTCTGGGTCCTTTTGACCAAATAAAGTATGTGCTAAAGCAAAGTATATGGTGAAGCTTTCCAAGGCTCAATACTAAGACTGTTGGAAGATTGTACTGCAGTTATGCAAACACTGTTGTAAAATCTCTTAGGTTTCATAAAGAGATCCCTTAGAATGTTCCCTAGTTTTCCTCCCACCCCTAATACTGGTTTAAGATTCCTGATTTTCTTTAGAATTTCCCCTTGTTCTTCTCCCAAAGTCTGTGAAATTCTGAGAAGGCTAGTTAAAGTAAACATGCTGATGTCTTTCTTATGAAGATGAATGAATCATAGTTATTTACCTGAAGTTGTGTTTATTCTTTCCAAACAATAATTTTGGGAAGTATTGGCAGCCTGCTTGATGTCTCTGGCTACATATGCATGCCATTCTTTTTCATTTTCCATTGCTGTATGCTAATGCATATTTTGTGATACTAGGATAAGCACAAGAGATCTTGCTCTTTTTTTTTCCCCCCCAGTACCAAATACTTTTAAGAAAACAGATGATTTTGTGACATCTAATGTGCCAGCTGTTGACCTGAACCACAAATTTAGATGCAAAGTTGTGGACTGTTTAAAATTTTTTCGCAAAGCTAAACTGCTGCACTATCACATGAAATATTTCCATGGAATGGAGAAGTTGCCAGAGCCAGAGGAGAGCCCAGGGAAGAGGCATGTCCAAACAAGGGGCTCTTCAGCTTCTGACAAGGCCAACCAGGAGAGCTTGACCAGGAAGCGAGTCTCCGTGAGTTCCCCAAGTAAGTATCTTGGTTTTGCATTGTTTCATCAACGGCTCTGTTGCTTAGTCACAGTGCTTATGTCTCTGACACAGAAAAATTGTTCTAGTTTAACTGAATTCTGTTAGATAGAAAATGATAAGTGATCCTTAGAAGTTATGTCATAGAGTTATGGACCTTGTGGGGAAGGAAGAAAACCTCTCAGTCTTGTCTCTTTACTTTGCTGCCCAAGTTACCTTGAGGAAGTTACCTGTAACAAACAGTGAGAGTCAGAGTCTATCTTACAGGCTTCTGTGAAGGCAGTGAGGCACCAGATTTAATATACCTGGGTGCAGGCAGTTGGAGGGCAAAAAGATGGTCTGTAGGGAACAAAGACAAACAGGGCTTTATTAGAGGGCTGGAAAAAGGGGATGTGGAGATCAGGCAAGGTATCATTTAAGGGGGTCTGGCAAAGGATATCATGTGAGGAGGTCTGAGCAAACATCAGTGGTCAGAATTCTCAGAGCATCCAGTAAGAATATATAGATGTTATCAGATGTCCTGGTGCTGGGAAGATTATGTGCTCGGCCTTGTATCTTCTTTATGACATCCTGTCCTGTGTTTGCCAAATGCAGCGCCTGTGCTAGGCTGCAGTTTTTGCTGAGAACTATGTGGATGCTGAAAACAGGTTGGGTCCTGGGAATGCCATGCCCAAGTTGAGCCTGAAATTACCTAGCTGTTGAAGGCTCTGATACTCTCAGGATGAGTGGGGGTAGTGAAACAAGGAGCCCATAGGGGAAGCGAGTGGGAGAATTCATGTCCACAACAGAATAGGTGCTGTCATTCTGCCCTCCACTTGTGCCCCATTGCTGCAGCAGGATGAAAACACCAAAAAATGAAAAAGTGATATTTAATTTTGCTGCCGGGTACAAATGTTGACTCTTTTTTACCTGTTAATTGCAGTTAAAGATATAGATTATATTAAGTAGATAAAGATATGTATCTTTTTTGAAACAGTATCTTGCTATGTAGTTTAGGCTGTCTTTGATTTTGCTGTGTAGCCCAGGCTGGCCTTAAGTTCACTATTGTCTTCTTGCCTCAGACTCTCAAGTGCTAAGATTACAGATGTGTGGCAAAAACACCTGACTAGTTGAATATATGTTCTACACAAAATATATGCTCTACACAAAATAAACAGCACTGTTTATTTTGTGTAGAAACCACACTAGTAGTAGTAGTAGTAGTAGTAGTAGTGTGGAGTATATAAACTCTCATTTCATTTCTTCTTGCAGAGAGAATCTTTTGCAAATTTCTTCTGAAATGTATAGAAATTGAAAAATTATATTTCAAGGGAAGTTTAGAAGTAATGAATTTCAATAAATTTTATGGTTTTCCCAGCTTGTTTACCTAAAATTATAGTAGTATCACTATTTATTTATTTATTTATTTATTTATTGGCTCTTAAGTATTCCATTGAACTATGTAAGTGTTGCTGAGCATGGTGGTTTACTACTGTAATCCCATCACTTCGGGGGCTGAAGGATTGCCATGAGTTTGAAGCTGGCCTTTCAAAAATTTATTTTTAGCCTACTTCTCACTAAATTGCTGAGGCTGGCCTCAAATTTTTGATCCTCCTGCCTCAACCTCCCAAGAAACTGAGATTATAGGTGTGTACCATCATGCTTGTTTTGTATTTTACTTTTTAAATAGAATAAAAAGCTTCTACCCATCTCCTGCCATGCAGCTCTTCTGACTCCAGCTAGGGGGAGAAAGCCTGAGTGGAGGGATTCAGTCTGGTGTGAGGACTACTTTCTGAGTCCCTCTGTTCTGGCTCTTTTGTTGCTCCTGTCTGCTGATCTCTTAGGTGCGAAGAGCATAGGTGTCTGCCCCTTTTTTCATTACTGTGTTGGGAGAAAGGAAGGAACAGTATAGAATCTGAAAGCCTTAGTGTGAGACGAAGCTCCCCTACTAACACATCTCTGGAATTGACAAATCCCTCATTTTCTCATCTAAAAAATGGAAATAAAATTACTTGTTTCATAGAGGGGAACATCATTATGTAGGGCGTTTACATTTGTTGGGCATGTACAGGTATGTTCAAAGCTCTTTTTAAGAAGTTGGAATTGGAAATAACCTATGTCCTAAATGCAAATGTTTGTTTCTATTTTTTGAGACAGGGTCTTGGTTTGCAGTATAGGCTGGCCCTGAACTCACAGTGATCTCCTGCCTCAGCCTTCTGAGTCCTGGGATTATAGGCATGCATCACCATGCCTGGAGTGATTTTTTTTGTTTTTAAATTCACAGTGGTGTCTTGATAAGGTAGTGTGTCACTTAGCAGTGAGTCACAAATAGCTGGCTATGTGCAGGTCACACATAAAATTGAGCTACAGAAGACTGCATAAACTCATAGATTCTGGGGTTCTGTTTGTATAAAGCAAAAAACTATTAAAAAGTGGTCTGTAGCATTTGAGGTCAGAACAGTGGCTTTCTTTGGGGGTAGGTAGATGAAATGATTACATGGGGAAGGGGAGCAGGAGGGAGACTTCTGGTGTTGTCAGAGTTTAGTTCCTGGTTGGCTTGGTGGTTATACTGGCATGCTCGTTTGTGAAAAATATATTTATCTATATGTTTATTAGATGTGTCCTTTTTAAAAACATGTGCTATTTACCTCCATGAAGAGCCTATTTAAATGTTTAGGAGATGATAACAATGCAGTAACAACAAAAGAAAATAAACTATAGGCTGAAAATTTAGCTCAGTGGCACAGGTACCTGGCTGGCAAGTGTGAGGTCATGAGTTTGAACCCTGGTACCCAAAAGAAAAGAGAAGAAACTCCAGAGAGAGATATCAAAAGATGGTGCTTTTCATATAAAGTAGTAATATATTTGAGATGCTTTTGAGTTTTATTTACCTATATCTGACTTATTCCCATGTTTATTCTTTCCTTTTCAATCCCAAGGACTAATCTAGATTTTCTCCTCTTGGCTTGGTTGGAAACATTTCTCTTTTTGTTTTCTTTCTCCATTTTTCATTCACTGTGTTCCATCAATTATTTTGCCACTGCGTGGGTCTGTAAAAGTACAAACCTGGTTGTATCACTCATTGCTGAACATTATTTAAGGATAGGTTTTGGAGTGGGCCACAGAGCTTGGGATTCCCATCCTGTTTCCTATGCCATTGTTGTGTTTTTTATAGGTCTCCTGGCTGCTTTGCACTTTTCTGGATGTAAACTTGCTGAGGTCGTGTGATTGAGTCTGTGAGCTAATCTAATTCATGAGCCCGTTGGAAGGCCTGATGTAGGAAGTAGATCTCTTTTTCCCCTTGTTCCAGGATTTTGTCTCTGTCATCCTGCCATGTGTGGCTGAAGTTGGTGCATTTGTGTGAGCTCTCTAACTGGGTTTCATTGGTTAGGGATGAATTAGGTTGATCCCTGCAGTATTCTATGGGTTCTGCAGAGTGTGTATTCAGCCAGCATTTAAGGATAGTGTGGAATCAATGGAGATCACACAGATACCAGAGCCAGTCAAAATGGCAGGTGCTGAACAGAGTGACTGTGCCATCTAAGCAGGACTAGGATGCAGCACTAAAAGTTGATCCCCTCACCCCCCACCCCTATATCACAGAGCCACCAGAATCAGGGTATTCCAGAGGTGGAGACTTTGCAAGTAGCATGCTGGAAAGGAACCCAGGGAAAGTCATGGTTGCCTAGCCCCATGGTATCTGCCTCTGCTAGGATGTAGCTCTTCATCCTTTCTCAAGCAGTTGCCCAAGGAAGGACCTTGCTTAGTTTAATGCAGTTTCACCTTTTCATTTGCTCTGTGACCTTGGGCAGAGAACTTGCTAAGTTCCACTCCTGATCCATGAAATGGAGAAAAATAGTGTTACTTCCCTCAGCCTTTTTTGGGTCAGGCTAGCCTGCACTTGCACCAGTCCTCCTGCCTATTTTTCATTAAAAATTTAGGACCAAGCCTAGTGGCACATGCCTGTGATCCCTGCACTCATGAGGCTGAGGCAGAAGAATCTGCATGAGTTAAAGGCCATCCTTAATTGTGAGAACTGTCTCAAATAAAGCAAAACAAAAAAACAAAACTTGCCAGGTACAGTGGCATATGTCTGTAATTCCAGCACTTGGGAGGCTGAGGCAGGAGGATTGCTGCGAGTTTGATGCCAGCCTGGGCTACAAAGTGTGTTGAAGGCCAGCCTGAACTGTATAGTGAGATTCTTGTCTCAAAAAGATAAAAACAAAAAAACAAAAATTTAAAAAAGTTTTAAAGAATTTTAATTAGTATATGTTTGTAGTACCTGATAACTGTATTCATTGTGGGGAGTTTGTACATGCACATTACACATCTTAGTTCTTTTTTAGTCTGGAATTTTACTCTGTTAATGCAGGTTTCCTTTTACCAGAGTGAGATTTTTGTCAACCAGTTTTTAAAAACAGAATTTGCTCTATTCTTGCCAAGCTGGCAGGGATGGACAAATTCTTTAGGCAAAACCAAATTGTTTTTTAAAAATGTATTTATCTTTTTTTTTTTTTTAAGGTAAGGCCTTGCTATGTTGTTTAGGCTGGGTTTGAGCTCATTAGGTTGCCCATGCTGGCCTTGAGTTTGAAGAAACTCCTGCTGAGTCAGCCTCCCCAATGCTGAGATTTACACTCATGTGCCTACCATGCCTGACTCAAAGGGTGTTTTGTTTTGATTGTTTTAATATCTATTTTTTAGCTTGTTTAAAGCAGTCCTTTGTAAAACTGGTCAATTTGATAGCAGAATGTGCCATACAGGCTGCTTACATGTTTTCTCAAGTCAGTGGCAGGGTTTGTGCAACCAGCAAGGAAGGCAGTTCTGCACTTCTGTCATATGGACACAGACCTCCCTGATAGATTGGCAGTTGTCCAAATGTGTCTCTGTGTGCCTGACTGCTGAAATGCTCAGCATTCCCAGGCTGAAGGAACCAGATTCTCCATGTTGCTATAATGTAGATGGAGACTAAAACAATGGCCACTAGTCCTGTCTTCATCACTATGAGGAACATTACAATCATCATCTGAGGCCTGGGATCTATAGATGTGGTCAACCTTCATCACGCAGCTAGTCTTCAATGAGAGTGAAGATGGCAGAATATTCTGAATATTTTACAGTGCAGCTGCCTCATTCTGCCTCAGCCCTCCTGAAGGCATCCCTGTCCCTGCATCCTTTCTCCCCTTCTCTCCATCAGAGCCTCTCTAGTGAGGTGGCTTTGCTGATACTCACAATGTCTTAAAATCTAAAAAAAACAGACTGTATTACACCTCAAGGTTCTAAGAGAGCTTTCATCTTGTGAGTGGAACTTGGAGACAGTGTGGAGAATTTAGTTGGAAAGATGTATCATGGTGATACTATGAAATCAGGCAGCCTATTTGCTGGTATATAACAATGTGGAAAACAGACCACTATAGGGTGTGTGCTGCTTGGGAGATGGCGGCTATAAAAAGTACTCAGTTTATGCCGACAGTGTGGCAAACAGGAACTATTTTAATGGATTGTTCTGGTGGAGATTCCTGGGGCTTCAGGACCAGACAATACCTGTGGAGGGTTTTGGATTTGTTTCCTTTAGTTTTTGGTGGATAAGCTGGGCAAAAGGTTGTGCAAAAGATGCAGTTCTGTCTGCAGCCTGTAGAGCCATCTTAGAAATAAAGCCACTTCTTAGGTAACATCAGGCATGTCTCTTCACAGATCTGATTTCTTCAAAAGTTATGGTGAAAGAAGAGTTGTGACTGAGACAAGGTCCTTTTGTGTGGGGAGAAAACCACATTTCTATTTTAGGAACATAAAGTACCCTGGGAATGCAAGTGTGGCTTTTACCTACAGGGAAGGACTAGAAGGAGAGGAGAAAGTGATATTTCACTTTTGTTGTAGGCTGAATCGTGTCCTTTCTCTCCCCCACTCTTAACCTCCCAATTCATATGGTATAGCTCAAGCTTCTATTGTGATGGTATTTGGAGAAGTAACCTTTGGGAGTAATAGAGTTTAGATGAGATCATGAGGTTAGGATCTTCATGATAGGATTATTATTAAGACTGTAGAGAGATAGCCCTCTTTGTTATATAAGGATGCAGCAGAGGTCTCTCCTGGAGAGTTAAATTGCCCAAGACCCCAATTTGTGCATCCTCCCCAGTAATGTGAGGTATAAATGTCGTTTATTTAAGCCACCCAGTCTTAGTGTTCTGTTATAGCAGCCAGAGCTGGTTAATCCAGGCCTTAAAGAGAGAATTTACATAGTTGTGAAAACTGGTCTGTCTCTAACATGGCCCTTCAGACTCCAGCCTTCTAAATTCTGTCACTCAATGCACCCTTTTCCCTCAGCAATGCATAAGTGCATCTAGATTTACTTTTCCAAGTGAAATTCAGTTTGGTAGACTCCACTTAGTAAATACTGTCACAGAGGCCAACTCAAGCCTTCTTAGATTTGGGTTTGTTCCTATATAGGTGAGTTCAGTCCTAACAAAGTGGCTTAGCTCAGAAGGATTATTCTCAGATGAGAGAGAGCACAATCTGTGCTTATAACCTACTGCCATACCTATCTGAATCAGTATTCTTGGGTAAACCTTGGCTTTAAGCCAAAATAAACCTGGGGGCACCAGAGCGAGCATTTGTTGTTGTGGTAGTGGTGGTGGTAGTTGCCATCTGTACCTTTTCTTGTGGTATTACATGACCTTCTCACAGGAACATACCCCCCTCCCTTAAAGGGGAGAGAACATTATGAGCTTAATTAGATAAAAATATTGAGGCCATAGCAGAGAAGACTCAAATAGCTGGCTAAAGCAAGTGGAAGTTTATTTCTCTCTCAGATCAGACTACAGCCTACTCACTGTGGCTCTGCTGTGGCCCTGAAGGTAGCTAGCTGGTTTAGCTTGCTTTCTGTTGTCCCATGAGGCCTTAGGTGTTGTGCCTCTTTGTGGTCTAAGATGGCTCACAACCTACCTGTCTGCCACTGAGAAGGGAAGGTTATGATGCTTTCTTTTAAGGGCATAACTCAGAAGTGCCACATGTCACTTCTGCCCATATACCTTAGGTCAGGATGCCAGCACCTGATCATTCCTCATTCAAGGGAAGCTAGAAAATGTGCTTTTCTTAGACAAGAAGTAGGTATTGGGGAAGACATGGTGGTCTCCATCACATAAGCTAAGACAGGGCTTGAGGATGGCCTTCTTGGAGGCCCTCTAGGGCTGATGTCTGGGGATCCATAGTTGGGGACTGAAGGGAGATGAAGCTGGAAAAGTAGACTTGGTGAAATGGTGGTGCCAGGCTCTAAGTGCCACTTCTCTAATAGGTAATGAGACTTCCCCAGACCATTCCTGTTTCCATTCTACTCTTGAGCTGCCATTCCCTTATGCAGGTCAGAATAGGCTGTGGTCCCTGCATGTCCCAACCCATGGCTAAGTTCTGTGGCATACCAGAAGTTCTCTCCTAAGTGGTATTTATTCTCTTCTTTCTCTGAAGCAGCAATCTGATAATCGTCTCTCTGCTATCATAAATCAATGAGTAGATCTATTTTTTTTTTTTATTTTTTTGGTACTGGGGATCAAACTCACAACCTCACGCTTGCCAGGCAGGTGCATATGCTGCTGAGTTAAATCCCCAGCTTTATTTATTTTTTAATGACTAAATTTAAAAAATTGAGAGCCAGCTGTACTGAGGGAGCAAGAAGAGCTACTGTGCACACTCTTGTCATCACTGCACTCAGGAGGCTGAGGCAGGAGGATCATTGCAAGTTCGAGGACAGCCTGGACTACAAAGTGAGCCTAAGGCCAGCCTGAACTGTGTAGCGAGACCCTGTCTCAAAAAGAAAGTTAAAAAAAGAAAAAAGAGCTACTGTGTTTCTTCTGATGGGCACCTGTAGCCTGGGTAGAGGACAAGTGACTCTCCTGGAGGAAAACCTCACCCTCATTAGGTGACAAGCTGCTCTGTGATCTCTAGCAGGAAATTATTCCTACTTTAGCCCAGCAAAGGCAGCTACAGGAGGATGCTCTGTAGCCAGGCTTGCTGTGTGGGTCATGGAACAGTCGGTCCAGCTATTGAGGACTGGGCTGACAGTGACCACTACCACTTTCCTGGGAGAGTATTGCAAGCATGATAGTAACTGCTAACATCTAAATTCTTGCCATGTGCATGGTAGTGTTCAAAGTTCTTTACTTGTATTGACTTGTTTAGTCTTCAATCTAAATGCTGTGAGCTGGACACTATTATACCCACTTTAGAGTTTAGGAGCCAAGGGGCAGATGAGCTCCATTCATTTGAACCAATATTTATACCTCCAGCAGATGTGAGAGCCACAGTTCAAGTCTATCTGCAGAACCTGTGCTCTTACCTCTAGCATTGGCTGTCTTTCAGGCTTCCAGGATTAGCATCCTGGCACAGAGCGGGGAATAAGAATGAATCCTGCAGGCAGTGTCCTGTGAAGTAAGCAGTGAGCCTTCTGACTGATTTCTGATTGTTCCCTTTTCTGCCCCTTTTCCTTTTCAGGGAACTGACCTGGGTAAGCAATTTTTATGTCAGGGGCTATGAGCTTTGCCATCTGTGACCACAAATGACATCACACTTCAGCCAGCTGCCAGGGTGAACCTTTGAAAGTTTTCTCTATTCCTTCAGGGTTTAGAGAACATAGGCTTCTAGAACAGCTTTGTAGAATATCTCTTTAGTCTTTGCTGTTTATTTTTTATTATTATTTGGGGTACTGGGAATCGAACTCAGGACCTCATGCTTTACAGGAAGGCATTGTGCCACTGAGCTATATCTCCTGCCCAAGTAGATTTTTTTATTTTTGTACTTGCCAGGCAGGTGCTGTACTGCTGAGCTATATCCCTGACACTCTTTGCTGTTTAATTTTTTACCTGAAACCTCAGGAAGAGAATCTTTTTTGTTGTTTTGTTTTGTTTTGTTTTATTTTATTTTGTTTTGTTGGTACTGGGGATCAAATTCACTACTGTGTGCTTGCAAGGCAGGTGCTTATGCTGCTGAGCTAAACCCCCAGCCCAGGAAGAGAATCTTTAAAGCTCAGGGTGACCATGTTTGCTGCTAGCTATAGCACTTAAAATGCTTTTGGTTACAAGGAACTAGAAAATCAATTCAAATGGATTTTGTGTTGAGAAAATCAATTCAAATGGATTCTGTGTTGAGAGGACTTCAGACAGTGAAGTCCAGGGCAGCTGCTGTTCCAGGATGGTAGGCTAAGGATCCAATGTCTTTCCAATTCCACTTTCAGTCATGTTTCCAGATTGGTTATCTTGCAGTCATAGGGTAGTAGTAGCCAGTATCATTGCAGACTCCCATGTTTTGTCATTCAAATAGAACAAGAAAGTAAGAACACGCCTTTTTTTTTTTTTTATAAGCCTCACACCAGTTACAAATTTGGGTCTGATTGGTCCACTACTGTCCCTGCCTCATGAACCTCAGAAATTGGATCCAGCTCAGGTTATCTAAACTTGTCACTATGTCAAGGAGCATGAGATCACCCTGACAATTTAACTAAATTTGGAGTCAGTCCTAACCAGACTTGTTAGATGCTACCCTGTAGAGTAAGGATGAAGAAAGTCTGGGAGCTAGGAGTGTTGTTTAGGGGAAGAACATTTGCCTAGCAGGCATGATGCCCTGGGTTCCATCCCCAGTACTTAAGAAAGGGAAAAAAGAGAGGAAGGAGTGATCCTAGGAGACACCCACATGTTTATCACACATATGAAGTACAAATCAAAGCAAGACATCTGTATAGCCAGGAAAGGGGTGTTGGTGAACAGCAGTAGATCTGCATCTGTGCTGGTTTTCCATTGCAGTGACAGTACAAAAAGCCTAATTAGGACTCCCAAGATCTCTAGTGGATTTGAGATCACCTTTTTACTCATTTCTCTCTCTCTCTCTCTCTCTCTCTCTCTCTCTCTCTCTCTCTCTCTGTGTGTGTGTGTGTGTGTGTGTGTGTGTGTGTGTGTTTAAACAAGGTTTCACTCTGTAGTCCTGGCTGGTCTTGAACTTGCTATGTAGCCCACACTGGCCTCGAATTTGCAGAGACTGTCCTGCTTCAGCCTCTTGAATATTGAGGTTATAGGCATGCACCATCATACCCAGTGATTTCTATGATTTTGAATTCTCATTTTTCTCTGTAAAGTGATAGTACTGTTAAAGGTTGGCTGGGTTTTTTTTTGTTTGTTGTGTTTTTCTTTAAAAACTTTTTTTTCGGGGGTGGAGAATTATATAGTATGTACTAGTTTGTTCATCTTTCACTCAGCCTACTTGTTTTGAGATTCATGTATGTTGCTGCATATATTAGTTCACAATTTTAATTTAGTTGAGACAGAGTCTTGCTGTGTCTTGAACTCATTGGCCTTGATCTCACTATATAGTTCAGGGTGGCCTCGAATTTGTAACAGTCCTCCTGCCTCAATCTCGATTGCTGGGATTATAGATGTGTACCACTGTGCCTAGTCTAATTCATCTTTCTTTCTTTCTTTCTTTCTTTCTTTCTTTCTTTCTTTCTTTCCTTCTTTCTCTCTTTCTTTCTCTCTTTCTTTCTTTTTTGGTACCGGGGATCGAACTCGCGACCTCACACTTCCAAGCAGGCGCTTATGCTGCTGAGCTTAATCTCCAGCTCTAATTCACATTTTTATTGCTGAAAAATGTTCCTATTTTATGGATATGCTGCAAATTATTAGCCCATTTATGTGCTAAAGGACATTTGGGCAATTACAATTAGAGCTGCTTTGATTCTTTTTGTCTCAGCCTTTGTCTGGACAACTGCCTTCTCTTGACTGAATGTCTCTGGATGGAATGGCTAGGTCACAGATGATGGCTGCTTGAATTCTTGTTGACATTTAAAAGTAAGGTGTGATGAGTTTTTGCAACACTGCAGATATATTTGATAAGATAAAAGAAGGAACAACTGAATTTTTCCATGGTGAGGCTGTTTACTTTGAAAACTGGTCTCAGTAGAATGGAAGGTGGGAAGAGTTTTAGAGTGGAGTTAGGAAAAACAGTGAAGGGAGAGCTTGAAAAGGAAGCACAGATAAGAAATTTTGCTGTAAACAGCCAAGAGAGCCAGGTGTGATGGTATACACCTGTTATCCCAGCTATTCTGGAGGCTGAGATCAGATCACAAGTTTGAGTCTAACCTGGGCAATTTAGTGAGAGATCTTGTATCAAAATAAAAGGACTGGGAATGTGACTCTGGGTGCCTAATGTGCATGAGGCCCGAATTTGATCCCAGAACAGGAGAAAGTGTGAACTGCTGTTTTGAAAGAGGCAAGCTGAATGTGTCAGACACCTGTAATCCTAGGACTCAAGAGCCTGAGGCAGGAGGAGTGCTGAGTTTGAGACCAGCCTGAACTCTACATAGTGAGTTCTCTAAAAAAAAAAAAAAAAAAGTGATGAGTTTTATGTTATGTGAATTGAATCTCAGTGACAAAGTCTTAGTGCACAATCTACATCTTAGGTCTGAGTGTGGTGTGTTTATCAAAATTCATTTGTATTACTTAGGCAGCAGCCCATGTCCTCCAGGTCTGAAGGCCAAGTTGTGCTGCTGTGGCAGTACCTCACAGAGCTGCCAGAAGAAAGAAAGGTGTCCTTCCAGGCAGAGCCCCACCAGGACTACTCTGCTACCTGCTCAGTTCCTCCAATTGGACATGCTCAATTATTAATGATAACTTCTGAGCATTGAAAAGAAAATGTTAAAGTGCTAACACTTCAACTTTTAATTCTAGCTGCAAAAGACAAAGAAAAGAATAAAGAGAAAAAGTTCAAAGAGTTTGTGAGAGTGAAACCAAAGAAGAAGAAGAAAAAGAAAAAGAAAACCAAATCTGGTGATTTTTCCCTTGAGTTTCCTTGTCCTAGGTGGGGAGGGGTGGCTTCCTCTCCTAATGGCCTCTGAGTTGCATTGAAGAGAATTGGGACCAGAAGGCTTCTCTCGGGGCTTTTGTGTACCATCTAGCCTGGGCTCTGGCACAGTTTTGGGGTGAGACCCTCCCCCAGGTCTTACAAGATCCAGCTGGCATTTATGAAGGCATCAGAGTCCAAGAGGATGTGCAGATGAATGACTATTTTTGTTCACACACATGACTTTTAAACATGCATCTCTAAAGAAAAGGTTTACTTCTTGAAAAATGTTTGTCTACCTACACAATAATATTTCAGAAAATCTATATTCCAACCTTGAGAGTTAAAGAGATGCCAAGTTTTATTCTCTGTAACTTCTTGCTTAGAAAACCAGTTTTACCAGGAAAGAGGGAGACAGTGACAGAAGGAAGAAGCGTTTGGGCTTAGGATTCTCAGAGGTGGCTGAAAATATGAATCCTTAAATCTGTCTTCCATACCTCTTTGTGGTTGAACTGTCCCCCCATGCCTTTGAGCTCTTTGAATAACAGACTTGGTTGAATGATGTCGCTTCTGGAGTGCCCTGATGATGTCTGCCATTCTTCCAGAATGCCCCTGCAGTGAGGAGATCAGTGACACTTCCCAGGAACCATCGCCACCCAAGGCATTTGCTGTCACCAGGTGTGGGTCCTCACACAAGCCTGTGGTCCATATGAGCCCACAGCTCCATGGCTCAGAATCTGGCAACCACAAAGGGAAATTGAAAGCATCTGGTAAGGGTACTCACTGTGGCCTGAAGATATATTAGGAAGTAATAATTACTGTCTGGTACAGAGGAAATGTTTCCTTGTCCTAAGTGAGAAGGGGTGGTACTCTGGTTGATCATCCTGGGATTTTTCACTCCCTCCTCACTGTTTGCAGAGCTTGAAAGGTAGCTGTGGACACGGATTGATGGCAAACCAGATCCAGGCTGGATGGGGTAGGCTGAGCAGCATGTTAGAGTGCCATGGGTGAGGGACTATATGTGTCACAGAGAGTTGTAGCTCCTTTGCCAACAAGCTCTGTGACCTTGAGTACCCACTGACCTTGGGCTTCATGTTCCCCCAGTGAAATGAGGAAATGGAGAATTGCCAACCAGTGTATTCTGTTTGGGCTGTTAACTAATGACAAGCCCAGGGAACATATTGATGCTTCTATTTCCCAACCCTGTGCAGCTCCTGGAGGAGTGGGTTATAAAGTCATTTTCTACTCTGGACACTCTAGGGTTACAAAAATTTTGAACCATAATTTAAAATAGTTACTGTTGGTTCTCTTTTTCCAGAGGAAGATAATTTGAGTGAGTCTTCTTCTGAGAGCTTTCTTTGGAGTGATGAGGAGTATGGTCAAGATGTTGATGTGACCACCAATCCAGATGAGGAACTTGATGCTGATGACCACTATGATTTTGAGGTGGTCCGTTGCATCTGTGAAGTCCAGGAGGAAAATGATTTCATGATTCAGGTAGGTAAAGCTTCCAGAACACAAGTCTAAAGAAGAAACAAAACAAAAAAACCCTGGTCCTTGGAGAGAAGGTTGAGTTTAGCATCAGTGCTGAGTCATTTTAAAAGCCCTAGATGTTTGGTACTAATAGCAGTAGACTGAGTTTGCTTTTGGTTTGATTTTCTGGGAGTTTCAGGCTGCTGTAAATAGCCCATCCATAAAATAAAATAGAATAAAAGAGGCTTCAAGAAATTGTTGATTACAAGCCTCTCATCCTCTGCTCATTTTGAAGCCTGTCCTGGGTTAAAGTGGCTTTGCCAATGGTCACACAGTGATGCCAACAGAAACTCAGACTTTGGGGTGGCATTTTAACCTTATAAATCATCGTCTCTTTGAAGCAAATTTTCTTGGTTGTCTAAAAGAAATGGACACTGATTTTATAACTTCTTTGTTCCTATAGTTTTTTTGACATGTTATCTTTCTCCTTGGGATGTTCCTGTGGAGTGGGACCTCCCTACCTACTTGAGACCATCATTGGCCCCTTGCTTGCTGTGGCCCTTTTTTACTGTTTGTTAATTGCAGTTCTGATGGAAGTGGTTGCTGTCTGGCTGACTGAGGATTGTCATAACTACCCTGGGTATCTTGGCAGCTGCCCGGCTGGCCAGGAAACCTGAGTTTTTTTTGTTAAAGTAAGTCATACTTGTATTAACTAGCATTTTTCAGGAGCAAGTACATTGTCGAGAAAGTAAGGTGTTGGAACGCAAAAGCTTGCTCACACTGTTTCCTGTTTCTTTCCAGAGTCAGTTTGATTATTTTCCTTTTTTTTTCTACTTCTTTTCTTCCATTTATTTATTTTTTTGTGTTACTACTTAATTTTCTTAGAAGATGTAAAATGGTTACATAGGTGTGTCCCCTTGCCATCTTCTCTGTCTTGTCTTTTTGTGTTCAAGAGACGAGGCAAGTTGAGCTTGCAGTCTTGGTTCCAATTCTGAATTCCTGGGAATGGAATTCCAACCCAGCTCAGGTGAATGAGTATTAGTTTTTGGGGAGGCAGAGAGGTTTGTTCTGGGTCACATGTTCATTGTTGGTCTATTCATCTGGTCTGGTGTTGGATGGAGGTTGAGGGAAGTGTGCAGCTTCATACTGTATAGAAAGGCTGCCTGGAGCTTACCTCTGTTGTTGTGTGGACAGGAAGCATGGCTGTTTCCAGTAAAGGAGGTGTCTGTCCATCTGCTGGTAAGAGTTTACCTGGTCTGTGGAGATTATGAGAAGGCCTTGCCCTCCTTGGCTTGCTTTCTGTGTTAGGATATTGTTGTCTTGCCCTAATAGTGCTGTTAGGTCAGTATATTCAGTTTTTGAAATTCACTTTTGGATTTTGGTTTACTATATAGTTTGATTTATGTATCTGATTTTGTTTTTTTGGGAGGATGTTTTTATTTTTTTACTTACGGATTTTTTTGAGATAGGGTCTTGCTGTGTAGTTCAGGTTGGCCTTGAAGACACTGTGTAGCCCAGGCTGGCCTCAAACTTAAGGTGATCCTCCTGCCTCAGCCTTCCAAGTTCTGTGAGTACAGCTGTGTGCCACCATATTCAGCTAAGCCCTTTTTTATTTTAACACAGGGTTTGGCTAAATTGCTAAATTTCCCAGGCTGTGCTTGAATTTGCAGCTTCCTGCTTCAGGCTCCCAGATTGTTGGGGTTATTGGTGTATGCCATCCATCATGCCTAGCTTTTGCCCATTTTATTATTATTGTTTGTTTGTTTGTTTGTTTTGAAAGAAGGTCTCAGCATGTGGTTCTGGTTGGCCTTGAACTTGGAGCAATCCTTCTGCCTCAGTCTCTGTAGTGTTGAAATTAGGCATGTACCACCACTCCCAGCTATTTCACATTAATTTATATTGTTAGTTTACGTTAGTTTTTTAATGATTGACTTGAGCAGTTTTTATTTAACAATTAACTCTTTTACCTTTTTACCTTGATTGGTCTCTTTGTATCCTTCATCCATTTTTCCGTTGATGGTGGTCCATTTTCTTACTACTTGGTGTAGTTTTTTTTTTTTTTTGTATTGGTAATAAAATACAAGGCACTCTACTACTGACTTTTATCTCTTGTCCTGTTGGATTATAGTGAGCCATTAATCAATTTTTGGCATTTATTTATTTATTTGAGACCATCTCCCTATATATTCTAGACTACCCTTGAACTCACTATGTATCTCAGGCTGGCCTTGAACTCTTGTTGATCTTCCTGCCTCAGCCTCCTGAGTGCTGGGATTACAGGTGTATGCCACTACACCCAGCTTTTTCTTCTTTTTCTTTTTTTCTTAGCTAGGATCTACTATGTAGTTCAAACTGGCCTTGAACTCATTGTGTAGCCCAGGCTGGTCTTGAACTCAGCTTTCCAAGAGCTAAGATTATAGAGGTACACCACCACACCTGGCTGGCTGGCACACTGGCTGCCTCCTTTCCTTCTTTCCTCCCTTCCCCTCTCCTTTCTCTCCTCTCCCCTTTTCTCCCCTTTTTTCCCCTCTCCCCTCTCTTTTCTCCTTTCCCCCTCTTTTACATTTTTGTGTGTGTGTGTGTATGTGTGTGTGTGTGTACCAGGCATTTAAACCAAAGCAGTCTCCAACCCTTATGTGTGTATGTATGTATGTATGCATGTATATGTATATATTTAGAGACTTGATCTCACTAAGTCACTGAGTTGTCCTGGCTGGTTTTGAACTTGGCAGTCCTCCTGCCGTATCTTCCCAGAGTGTTTAGATTACAGGCCTGTACCACCATACTTGACCATAAAAGTCTTTTATAGAGCTTTTGTATAGGCTATTGTAAGAGTTACAGATATATTTGGCACTTTTTATCCTATCTTTTGAATGTCTTATAGATGCTTTGCTTGGTTTTTATGAGGTCATATGCAACAAGTTTAAGAAAAAATACAACAAAACTTTTCTTTAATGAATTTTTTGACAGATGAGACTGAATTAGTTTGATGCACAGCAATAGAGCAGTTGACAAAGCATTAGTCTAGTATGTATGAAGCCCAATGTCCAATTCCTAGCATTGCAGAAATAATGTATAACACAACAGCATCTCTTATTGTTTCTTATAGTTTTACTGAGGTTTCATCAATTTTTTAAACAATATAAATGTTTGGTCCACCAGTTGTCCTAATACCATGCTCAACTCTCTGAAATGTTGCTTATATTTACTTCATTTCATATGCATTTGTGGTGGTGTTTTTTTTTTTTTTTTTTTTGTCCTGGGGATTGAACTCACGAGGCACTTGTACAACTGAGGTAAACCTCTGGCCTCATTTCATATGTATTTGAATCTCTTCTGCATTTTTTTCCTTTGGACCATCTGTCTGTATATTTGCTTACATAATTTTAATTGTTATGCTTTTATAATTTTAATATAGCTGGTAGAGCTAGTACAGTCTTACTGCTTTTTCTTTTCACATATGTCTTAGCTGTTTTAGAAATCTACCTAATCACAAAACTATTAATTTATTTTGGGTCTACAATATTTTTGTATATTAGTCCAAAGAGAAGTGATTCCTTATGATGTTTACTGTTACTGTCTTTCAAGGGGATGCACTGTGCCATGACTTTAATCTCTGTTCTTCAAATAATTTTTATTTATTTATTTTTGTGGTACTGGGGATTGAACTCAAGACCTTGTGCTTACCAGACAGGCACTTATGCCACTGAGCTAAATCCCTGGCCCATCAAATATTTAAAAATTGTTTTTATAGAGAACTGGGTGTGGAGGTACATACCTGTAATCCCAGCACTTGGGAGGCTGAGGCAAGAGGAGCACTATGAGTTTGATGTCAGCCTGAACTACATAGAGAGACCCTGTATAAAAGTACAGAAATACAGGAAAATAAAAGTCAAAGAGGTCTTTCAATTTTTTATGTTTATTGAGCTTACCATGTAATACAGGCTGGCTTTGAACCTGTGGTGGTCCTCCTACCTCCACCTTGCAAATGCTGGCATTATGGGTTGCACCACTGTATGCAGCCTGAATTTAAACTTTTAAAAGTGAGTAATGTATATAGCTAGACCCATATGAAAAAAGCTATCATTGTGCATTTTGAAACTTAGCTGTTTTTGATTCTAATTCTTTCAAGTTTTAGTTCTGAAGATAAAGTCATTGGTGAAACAAAATTTCATTCTTAATTTCTAGTCTGTTTTCTGCTTTTCACTGCTTTTATTGGCTTACCCAGTTTACTTCTTTTCACTGAATCTTAGCTTCCTCATTGATAAATTAGAGGCTTTGGAACAGATCTTATCTGAAGTCTTTTGGGTCTGTCCTTGACAGCTTCCTGGAGGCTTTCTGTTTGCCTAGGGAAGCCTTCTTGATGCTGTAACCTATCTGACACCAATTAGGTGTTCAAGCTTGATTGCTAGTGCCTTTCTGGCAGGCTGGTTTCCCCGCCGTCAAGATCATGTTAGGAAACCCACAGTCCATCTTCCAGAGCTTATCTGTTGTTTGAGTATTAAGGTTTGGGGCCTTGGATTATAATTGCTTTAAGTGTCCCTAGTGTCTTTGGGAATCTACCTTTTTTTTTTCTTTTTGAGGCAGGGTTTCCCTATGCAGTTTAGGCTGGCCTTGAACTCACAGTGATCCTCCTGCCTCAGCCAGGAATTTGCCTAGACTCATTATCTCTAGCTATCAAAGTATCACTAAGTGCCACCTTCACTGTCGGCTCTTCCTCCACTCTACCTTCTGTCCTTTGTCCTTACTCCCCAATACCTAGGAAGGCAGTCAAACCTAGGAGTCAAGAGAGCTAGCTTTGTAATTATCCTGGCTCAGATTCTGATCTACCATTGTCTCTCATCAGCTGTGTGACCTTTGGTAAGGCTAAGTGAGGACAAATGAAAAGTGCTAACACGTGATCACTTATGGGGGTTCCAACTAAAGGGCTTGTCTATTAGTAAACAGCTTTGTGCTTGGCTCTGTAGTGGCTTATAGATAGCTCATGAATTGATAGGAATAGTATCTTACTTTACAGATAGGGAAACAAGCCCAGAATGGAGGAACCTGTGCAAAATTACACATCTAATGAATGCCTCAGCCATAATTCAAACTCAGCTTTTTCTTATTTCAGGGTAGCCTTTATCTCAGAATTTGAGCAATATTCATTCAGTCCTCATAATATGATTAGGGAGGTGAAAGCCTTTAGAATCTCATTTTGAGACTGGCAGTTCAGTACATCTGAATGTTCTTCATGCTGTTTGCTACAGTAGCTGCTAGGCTCAGGTGGCTGTTGGGCATTTCAGATGTGGCTCATGGGACTCAGGAACTGATTGTTAACTTGTTCATTTAAACGTAGCAGCCCATGTGGCCAGTGGCTTCACAGTGGAGAGTGCCATTTCAAATGTATGACTGCAGCTCATTTTAGTAGCATCTGTAGGGACTTCTCTTCCCTCACTTCTCCTTAAACCCTTCCCCTCTGGATGAAGAAGTCTTAACTTCTGGATGCAGGATATTTTCTGAGTTTAATTTTTGTTGCTTTAATTCTAACAGTGTGAAGAGTGCCAGTGCTGGCAGCATGGGGTCTGCATGGGATTACTGGAAGAAAATGTACCTGAGAAATACACCTGTTATGTTTGCCAAGACCCTCCAGGTAGAGATTTCTGGAGTTAGGGATATTAACAGTGTGTAGTCTTTTCCTTAGTACAGCTGGCTGTGAAACATCCTAAGTGTCTGTGTTATTGAGATGCATTTCTTTGGCACAAACTAGACTTCAGTTGTCTATACTTTGTTGCTGGCCCACCTGATAGCTGGCTTTTCCCATCTAGCAGCCCAAGAATGTGTATGAAGAAGCTCCCTGGCCTTGAGCTAAAACATTTCCTTTTCTTTAATTGTGCCTTTAAAAAAATCAAATGAAATATCTAACCTCTTATATTTAAGTATATGTTTAATGTTGATCATAGTAAGCACAGTGTTGTACAGCTGCTTTCATCTGGACTGCCTGAAACTCTTTAAAGGATATTGGGAGCTGGGCATGGTAGAATATGCCTATCATCCCAGACCTTGGGAGACTGAGGCTGTAGGATCTTTGTGAATTTGAGGCCAGCCTGGGCTACATAATTAGTTCAAGGCCAGCCAGAACTACAAAGTGAGACCCTGTCTCAAAAAAACCAGAACACTTAATCTTAGCCAAAACGCTAAGAAGCAGTCTAAAAAACTAACTAAAAAAGGATATTGGGTGCTCCATGAGTTAGCTTGTCATCTTTGCTTAGGAACCTGTTCATTTTCTCTGTACTATTTCAGTTCAGCATATGTGCTGTTGCAGTAAGCACCTTTTCCTTTCTTGAGAGATTGTGAAGGTTGGCATGTGTGCTCTGCTATTGGAAGGTTAGAAAAACTGCCTGTGCTACTGGTGTTGGCATCTGCCCTCCACTGCATCACTGCCACTTGGAAAGAGATATGGCCTGGGGGATGGACAGAGGCATGGCTGTGTAGAGACTGTTGCTACCTGGTGCATTGTCTTAATTGCTTAGCACAATTAGTTTCATAGTGACAGAGCCTCTGGAATGGGACGCTTATAAACCTGTGGTTCTTGTTCTGCAAGGGTAGTGATATCATCTACCCTTACCACCTGTGAGGTGTCTCCCTCAGCTCCAGTATGTTGATTCCTGCATAGTTCAACAATGGTTGGGAATCTCTGCTTGGTCCCATGAACTGGGACTGGTGGGTCTTCTATCCCCAGTTTTGCTTATGAGGAAGAAATCGATGCCCATAGATGACTTTTTAAAACACATTATGCAATGAGAATGAGAACTGCCCTGCAGGGCCACATCTCTCGATTTTGCTAGTTGTATAGAAAGGACCTGGCCATCCCAGTTTCAGCAAGCAGGTCCACTCCAGGCTGGAAGGCCTCTGTTGTGACACTATTTGTATTAGCTTATTCCCTAAATGGCAAATAATCTGCTTCCATTTGTCCCTTTATCCTAAGAATGTGGTCAATTAGGTGAGTAAAGAGACCCAGAAAGGGTATGCCCTGGCTAGGGTCACTGTACCATTTAATGTCAGATGAGAGCTGGGAATCCGTTGTCTCTGACCTTTGTCTTATAAAACAGGTGCTGCTGCTCTGAATCCTACTGCTAACACCATTGCCTGCAGCAGATATGGGCTCCCATGGGCACCTTTTCAAGATCTTTCTTTCTTTGGCTTTTCTTCACTTTTCTCTCTATAAATCACATATACCATCTTCATGAAGTCCTGTGCACTTTTAAACTTGAACTTTGTATGATTTTTTAAAATTTAACTTAAAACATTTTTTTTGAGACATGGTCTTGCTTTGTAGGCCAAGCTGGCCATGAACTCCTGTCAGTCTTTCTGCCTTAGCTTCCCGAGTGCTACCATCACAGATGCGTGCCACTACCCAGCTAACAGGTTTCCTTCTTCCTTTTTTTCTTTTCTCTTTGTTTCTTCTTTCTTTTTTCTTTTGTTTTTTGAAATGAGTCTCACTCTGTAGTCTTCTGTGGCCTTCAAGTTACTATGTAGCCCAGGCTAGCCTTAGGCTTGTGGCAATCTTCCTGCCTCAGCATTCTGAGTACTGGGATTACAGGCATGTACCACATGGGCAGCTACAGAATTATTTCTTAAAGATTACATAAAATGGTTTTAACAGAATCATAGTATATCTCCACCATGTACATTAGTAAAGCTAGAAAGATCCAGAACTTTGGTAGGGATTATATGGGCTATTTCAGCGTTTTAGTAGTTATTGACAGGATAACAACAGTCTGGTTAGAAGCTGTTTGGGCTTTTGGGTGAGAAAATGTTGCAGCATCCCTTGTGCTTGTTTTGAGTCCTTCCTAAGGAGTTCAGTAATGAGCAAGCCTATTGAAGCCTTCCAGTTCTGTTGTGTAACTGACTGGACTGTTAGCAGAGATCCAGAGAAGAGAAAGGGGCCTGATTCTCTGTTTAGTTAGCTGGTATAGTTGAAATCCTAGAGTTTCTTTTCATTCATTTGATAGATCAATTCAAGATGCTTTTTGCTAGGCACTGGCACCGCAGCCATGAGCAAATTGATTCTTAATTCTTCTGGTTCTTTTAGTGCATTTGGAGACAGAAACATTACAAAAAAAATAATAATGATAATGCCATGAATGGTGGTCTGTGCGTGTAATTTCAGCACTTGGGAGAGTGAGGCAGGAGGATGGGTGTGAGTTTGAGGCCAGCCTGAACTACATAGCAAAACCTTGTCTCAAAAAAAAAAAAAACAAAAAAAAACCATAGACAAAGTCCCCGCCTGTGAACCAGCTGGAGTGGGGAGAACAAGAAAGGAAGCTAAGCCCCCACCTGTGAGCCAGCCAGTGCACTGGCTGGGAGAGAATGCTCTCCACCATTCTGCCCTCCAGCAGCCAGCTGATCCAGAGGAACTGTATTGCTTGATTGACTTTGCAAGCCTAAAGTCAAGCAACTATTTAGAGGACAACAATATGCAATTTGCAATATCATAACTATTGGAGATTTCCTACTGTTTTATCACTATCAGTTGATTGTACTGCTCTGTTTTATTCCCTTTAAAATTAAGTAAAACAAAAAAATGGCTTTTACATGTTGAAGATTAAAACTAGACCCATTTCACCATTCACTAAACTTCTAAAATCCAAATGGATCAAATATCTAAATATTAAAACAAACACTAAATCTGCTGGACGAGAAAATAGGTAAAACTCTTAAAGACACTGGCTTTAAGAGCCACTTTTAGAGGCAAAGACTTTATGAACAAAACTGACTGCATAGGACCTGTCACAAAGAATCAACAACTGGGATTCCATGTCATTAAAAAGCTTTTGCACAGCAAAAGAAACCACCAACAGAGTGAAGAGACAGCCCCCAGCATGGAGAAAAATTTTTACCACCTGTTTCTCAAAGAACTAACATTTACAATATATATATCTCAAAATATCAGACCACCCCCCCCCAATGTAAAGACCCAACCCCACATTGAGCATCTGAAATGAATGGACACTTTTCAGATAAAGAAGTGGAAATATCAAATAAATATATGATAAGATGTTCTACATCCCTGTTCATGTGAGAGATGCAAATTAAAGCAACACTGAGATTCTATCTCGCTCCTGAAAGAATGGCTGTTACCCAGAAATCAACCGATAACAAATGATAGGGTGGCTGTGGAGAAAAAGGAACCCTTTGTGACTGTTGTTGGGAGGTACAACCACTGTGGAAATCAGTGTGGAGATTCCTCAAAAACCACTGTGGAAATCAGTGTGGAGATTCCTCAAAAAACTAAGATCAGAGGTTCCATTGACCCAGCTGTTCCCCTTCTTGGTGTAATCCTAAAAAGATTAAAAGCATCATACCACATCAATATGTATACATCCATGTTTATAGCAGCACAGTTTGTAATAGCTAATAGCCCAATAGCAAACAGCCCAAATACCCAGCTACTGATGAATAGATAAAGAAAATGTAGGATTTTTTTATGCAATGGAGTACTACTCTGTAATAAGGATAAGTTTGAGATATTTCTAGCTAAATGGATGCATTGTGAGACTATACTTTTAGTGAAATAAATTACACACATTTACCACTTTGTTTTTCATTGAGAAACCCAAAGTGACCAAATAAGTAATAAATAAAGACCAAAATGTAAAATAGATATTGGGAAATGGGAATAAAATGTTCAAGTAAGAAGGGGAACAAGGGAGGGGGAAAGGAAAGAACAAGAAAAACAATAGAAGGAAAAAATGGAAATAAAGGCTTTGTAAATGAGGAGGGAAAGGAGTTGAAGGGAGGGAGGAAAATGGAGAAAAAAGCAAGATGTATCAGGTATAGATTTCCTATGACAAATATCTAAAATGTACCAATAAAATTTTTTAAACTGAACAAAACAAACTAGAGAACTAGAGTTATATAGTCAAGGCTGTGATAGGTAGTGATAAGGCTGTGAAGGGGAAAGATGGTAAGAGAGGAAATGACTAGGGCTCCTGAAAAATCCTCTGAACTTTGGAATAGAGTAAGGAGCCAGCCTTGCAAAGGTTCAGTAGACCAAAAAGACCAAACCTAGGAAGTTTTTTGGGGTTCAAGAAACTGAAAGGATAGGCTGGGCATGGCAACCCACACCTGCAATCCCTCCCTGCATTTGGGAGGCTGAGACTGAGGCAGAATTGCCTTGAGCTCAAGACCAGCCTGAATTACACAGCGAGACTTTGACTCCAAAAAAAAAAATTGAGGCTACCATAAAGATGGGAGAAGAAAGAGGGAGGAAGGAGCCTCAGTAAGCCGTAGTTAGAACTTGGGTATTTTTCTGTGAGTAGTAGAAAGCTGTGGGTGGTTTTAGGTGGGAGAGTAATCAGTCATAGGACTTAAAGAGAAAATCCAGGTGCCTCTTCCACTTCTAGACAGTTTCTAGAGATTAGGAAGTAGCATATTTTATTCACTACCTTAACCCCCAATAGTTGGTAGAAAGCCCAGCATATAGGGTAAGTGTCAAGCAAATATACATTGGATAAATAAGTGAACACAGTAATCCATCCTTCCATTAGTTTCTGTGATTGTGATTGTGCAATATTGATAAAACACCCTGGATTTCCTTCAGGCCATGTTTAACCTTCTCCTTGTCATTGCTTTAGGTCAGAGGCCTAGCTTTAAGTACTGGTATGACAAGGAGTGGTTAAGCAGAGGACATATGCATGGCCTAGCATTTTTGGAAGAGAACTACTCCCATCAGAATGCTAAGAAGATTGTGGCCACCCACCAGCTTCTTGGAGATGTGCAGAGAGTGATCGAGGTTCTACATGGCCTACAGCTCAAGATGAGCATTTTACAGTAAGTATGTTACCTACCAGTCTTGGAGAGAAGTCTGGTTGCTATCAAATGGAGGTAGGATAAATTCGAGAGGTCAGAAAGCCACAAAAATCAGTCAAAAACTGGTGAATTTAAGACCTTTACTAAAAATGTTCAGATACATGGTAAATATTCCTTTTTTAAGAGTAATACCTATCTTGCTGGGGTGGGAATGCAGCTCAGTTGTAGAGTACATATCTACCATGTGTGAGGCCTTGATTTCAGTACCAGAAACACAGACACTTAAATACTGTATACTGAGGAATATTTTATGTATAATTAAGTTCATCTATTTTAACAGTATATTGAATTTTGACAAATGTATGCAACCAACATCATAATTATGTTGCTTTATAGCTTATTTTGTGTGCAGTTCTTGGTTTTTTGCTTTCAGTTGTGCTAAAATATACATAGTCTAAAATTTGACATTTAAGCCATTTTTGTTTTGTTTTTAAAATGGAGTCTCACTAAATTGCCCAGGATACTCTTGAATTCCTGGGCACAGTCCATCGTCTGCCTCAGTAACTGGGACTATGGGCACATTCACCTGTGCCCAACTTCTTTTTTTGTTCCTCCCTTTTTTTGGTGGTACTGGATATTGAAGTCAGAATTTCTTTTTATTGTTTCTGTTTTTTTTTTTTTTTTTTGGAAAAGGGTTTTGCTATATAGTTCAGATTGGCATTGAGTTGTGCAGGTCAGGCTGGCCTCTATTACACAGCTGTCTTCACTCCTCAGACTTCTGAGTGCTGGGAGTAAAGGCATGGCCGACCGCGCCCAGCCAGTATTTCTTTCTAAGGCTGAGTTACGTTTCATTGTATGAGTAAAGTTGAGAGCTATTGAAAGGGTGATTGTTGGCTGGCCTCCTCTCTAGCATAGTAGTGGCTCCCACATGCAATGCCTGTCTGTTACTCATATAGAAAAATGTTAGGGCTTTCTTTTTCTTCATATAGTTTTTTTTTTTTTTTTTGGTATCAGGAATGGAGCTCATGACCTTGGCTTACCAGGCAGGCACTGTGCTGCTGAGCTGCTCCTGGTCCCTCTTTTTCTTTTTCTTTTTTTTGGGAGGTGGTACCAGGGATCAAACTCATGACCTTGCACTTGCCAGGCACTTATGTCACTGAGCTAAATCCCTGCCCCCTTCCTAAAAATCATTTTGAGACAGCATCTTGCTAAGTCTGGTCTTGACATTATGATCCTTCTGCCTCAGCCTCCTGGAGAACTAGGAGATGTGTGCCATCACATCTGGAGACTTGTGGCTTTTAGTAACTTTGGGCTTTAAGTTTCAGGAGTGAATATGAATATGAATTCTCTGCTGTGGATGCATTCTAAATGACCCAAATTTATGTAACCTCTGATAGAGACATGGTTCTTACTAGGGTCTCTTTTGTTTTTTATACTTACTGGAGTCTGATTTTATAAGCTAATCTACTTTACCAAATACAATAACTGGGGCCTTGAGTAGGCAGTCACTCTTTCATGGTTTCCAGGGGTGGAGTCAGGACAGAAATCCTGCCTTATTACTCTTCTCTAATGGCCTCTGTCCAGTACTGTAGGATGGCCATGTAAATTTTCTTCTGGTCTTAAGTATGGTCAGTGACAGGGATTGCCTCTCTTTTGTAAAGATCTCTCCTTAAATTTTCTCCTGAACCTTCCCAGAAGAGGTCATTTTATTTAAGTCATAACCAGTGACAGATTAGCTCCCTGAGTGAGTTAGACTTGGCAGGGCACTCCCCAATAAGATGTTCTTCATGTTGACTGGTCCTGGAGGCCTCTTGGTGCCAGGAAGTTCAGTGCTAGAGCCCTGAGTTGGCAGGATGGGAGTCTGCTTTCTCCTATGTACCCTGGCACACACAGGTCTGGCCTTAAGTCCTGGCATGACAAAAAGGGACTGAGCCAGGGACATTCATTCAGCAAGGTGTAGAGTGGTTTGGGTAAAAGTTAAACTGCTATAACAAAGTCCTGTCCTAGGTCCTTCTTGTTGCTGGGACAAAATACCTGACATCCACAATTTAAAGGAGAAGGTTTATTTTCTTTCACAGTTTCAGACCATAGTCACCTGGCTCCAAAGCAGAGATGGGACGGCAGAGGGGCATGATGTAAGAAAAAGTGCTCAGTCCATGGCAGTCAAGAAGCAGAGTGTCACAGGGAGAGCTAAGGACCTTCCAGGTCACATTGCCCAGTAACCCACCTCTTTCAAACCAGGCCCCCATCCTAATAGCACATTTAGCTCTGAACTAATCATTGGACTAACCTACTGATGAGTTTAATGTTCTAACAATCCAACACCTTCCATAACCTCCACCTATGAAAAGATGAGCCTTTTGGGGGGACGTTCTAGATTCAAACCATAACAGACCCCCAAATAGAGACTTGAATGAAATGGAAGTTTCTTTCTCACATCATGAATGGTTCAGGGATAGTCAGGAATCTAGGTAAGAATTCCATCTATAGACTTGGGGGATGGTTTTCCTTTTATCTTATTGCTATGGCATTTTCCTTATGTGAAAGGCCTTCCAGTTCTTTGATTGCTCAGGATTACCCACATCCACATGGTTGAAGCAGTCACACCTGCACCTCATCTCTGCCCTAGCCCCTAGGAGAGGAAAAGAGAGAAGGAAGAGGACATAGAGGCTAGCCAGTGGCCACTGGCCCTGCTCAGACTCAGGAGTGTGTGTTATAGTGAGGTGAACTAAATCAAATGACAGCCTTGGATAAGATGCCAGACACTATGCAGTCCTGTTGAATAAAACAGGAAAACATTACCCATGTAAATCACAGGAATTTGCTGTTAATGAGATGTCAGAAGTTGAAGTAGGTAGAAAGTGGTCCCTGTGTGGGCCTAGAAAACCTCATCCTGGTTGATTCTCTCAGATGGTATTTGTTCTCTTTCTGCTCACTGAATTGCCAGTGCCCTGGCCCAGTCCCATATTCTGAAATCATGTTTTTTCTGAATTCTGGTTTTTATCCTTTTATCTTATTAGAAATGACTTTGTACAGGAATTAAATATGATTCCTAGCAATCCAGAACATGGTATAGGGAGAGCTGTTAATCTGGAATGAAGATCCTGAGAAGAGGAAGTTTGGCCTCAGTATGTCTCTTATGTACACGGGTAGTGCCTGCTCCTGTGGGCTCTGGGTCTTCATTCTCAAAACAAATCATTTTTCAAATGATCTAATGAGTGTTTTTTTTTCAAAGACAGTAAAACTGTTAGGAAGTTTAGAGAATCTGTCCTTAAAGAAAGTTAATATGGCAGCTGTGGGGTTATTCTAGGAGGGCTTCTGCTAATATATTGATTCCCCCTGTGCTGCAGCAGAGTTCCTATCAAAATGACAAGACTTGCAAGGAAAGGTACAAGGTCATTATTGTCATGAAGAAGACACTGAAACTCCTCTTTATAAGAAGGGTAAAAAGTGTAGGAGCAAGGAAGTATAAGATTTTTGACTTATATAAAGAACAGGTCTGTGTTAATGGCTCATTTGCTCCATGTTAATGAATTTAAGATGACAGTGCAACTGAAACTAATAATGACTTCCATTTTCCCTGTGCAATTATAATTTAGGAGATGTGTTGAGTTTTTTTAGGTTCCTGATGTAGGATCTGATAAATTGCTTCAAAGTGACTCAGTGACTCAGGCTGCCTTGATGTCAGTTGCTTCTCTCCTTCCCCACTGGATAGGGGTGGCATAGGATTGCAGGAGTGGGAGAACTGAGAAAGGATAGTTAGAGGCCATTCAGACCAAAATTTTTGGTTCTACAACATAGCTCCATGACTTCACGTTTATGGTCAATTCTGCTTCTTCAGGAAGATTTCAGGTAAGAGGTGAGAGGGTAGGAAATCCCCAAATATGCTTTTAATGTTTCTAAAGGCTGAAAGATTCTTTGGGAGTTCTGCTATGGGATTATTCCTTTTCTTTTGTTTTTTTTGAGACAGGGTCTCACCATGTAACACAAGTCTTCATGTAGCTCAGGCTGGCTTTGAACTCAAGGCAATCCTCCTACCTCAGTCTCTCAAGTGCTGGGATTACAGGCATGCACTATTATGCCCAGCATGCATACCTGTCTTAGAATAGTGATGATATTTTCTGTTCCATTTTTTTTCTTTTTATTAAAAAAAGTTATTTGTACATGTTTGCAGTACATAACGATTACTTTCATCATTGAGTTGGTACATGTATATAATACATCTTAAATATTCTTATATCACTTTTTTGCTGATAGATTATGATCCATTAAATTAAATTAATAACCCTAAATTGGGTTGAAACTCAAGAGGGAATGATTCTAGTTCTCAGAAAAGTCTATGGCTCTACAAAGGATAAGGATATCTGTCCTTTCCTTTAATAATAAACTTGTCTGTTTGAAATGGTAAGAATAGATTTTAGAAAAATTTTTAGAAACTTTTATTGCTAATATCTATACATAGAAACAAATATTCATACATTCCTCCACCCCATCATCATCACATTTTGAGTAATTGAGTGTGTTACATGGCAGAATTATTGTGACAGTTAATCTGTTTATTTTGGTTTTGAGACAAAGTCTCACTTTGTAGCTCAGGCTGCCCTTTATTTAACTCACTATATGGTGGAGGTCAGAGTGATCTGCCTCAGCCTCCTGAGTGCTGGGATTGCAGGTGTGTGCCACCATGCCTGGCTTGTGAGTATTTATTAGGGTTATTTTTAGTAAGCTACATTTGAAGAGCACTTTACTACCAACCAAGTACTTCATTCAAATTAATTCACGTTTTATAAAACTCAGTATTGGTGACTGATAGATGACTAGCCCAGTTCCCAGAGGAGGAAGTAGGAATGAGATTGCACGTGACTTGTAAAAGTTGTACTGCTAATCTATAGCTAAGACTGGTCCCACCTACTGCTTATGTCTACAGTGGGAACTACTGGGAAGTTGGGGATTTACGTTCGGTCTTGCTTGGCCAATGGTAGTGTGTGGTCAGATGACACAGGTGGGCAATGCTGTCCTTGGAAGAATATTTGGGAATTGAAAAGCTGTTCAATGGTGCCAGTATCCCAAAGCCCTTTATCTGTTCATCCTCCCAACAGAAGCAGGGAGCATCCTGATTTGCAGTTGTGGTGCCAGCCTTGGAAACAGCACTCAGGAGAAGGGAGAACTCATTCCAAACACATCCATGTCATGGACACCAGGAACAAGGAAGAAGCCCCCAGCTATAGAACTTTGAACGGGACAGTGGAGAAGCCCCTGCCCCTGCCCCAGTCTGTAGAGGAGTCCTACATCACCAGTGAACATTGCTACCAGAAGCCACGGGCCTACTACCCTGCTGTAGAACAGAAGTTGGTGGTAGAGACACGTGGCTCTGCCCTTGATGATGCAGTCAACTCACTCTGTGAGAATGATGATCCCCTCTCCCCTCGCCTGGGCTGGCCTCTGGATCAAGAAAGGAACAGAGGGGACAGCGACCCCAAACCTAGCCCTCCAAAGGTATGTGATTTGCTTGAACCAGTTCTTTGTTGGTGTTTGAGCACTTGTAAATTCCCTGCCTTTGGTTAAATGATTTGTGTAAGATATTTCTTAGTAGAACTGTGTTTAAATTTGCTTATCACAGGTGTATTTGGTCTGTTAAAATGTAATGCAGCCTGAAGAGCTCACATAAGCCAAAGACCATTGGTTCCAGGAAATGCCATGAAATGGCATAGTCATTGGGGATAAAGAGTAGAAAGATGGGAAGCAGCAAGGAGAGAGGATTGACTGAAACTTAGAAAAAAAGAAACTAAGAAAATCTATCTTTTCTTTAATACCAGTTACATTACATTTGTACCTAGGTGCTAATTATTAGCATAATCAATGAGTCAGGTTTTTTTTTTAGCATAATATTTTCAATAAAATTGCAATTATTTTTGGCTTTTAACTTTGTAACCCTGTCATATTTCATCAGTGTATTCGCTGCTTTTAGCACTTTTCTAAAGAGCTACTCTCAGTTGTTAGTTTATAGTAATTTTCTTCAGGAAATCACCGTGTTATACTATAATTGCCAGTACTCACTAGTTTCATTGTGCCTGCTTCTGTTTTTAGTGAGACTTGTGTGATTTCAGAGCTTTTCTGGCCTTGACATACTTTCAGAGACTTGATTTTGCGTGTTGGTATCATCAGCATTAAAAACTTGTGCCCTTACTAGTGTCTAAAAAGTGTTGGGCAGGGATGTGAAGCACACAGTATAGTGAGGCAGATGTCATTCTAAGTCTGTGTGCAGCCAATTTGTGATTCTGAGTGGGTTCCTTCTCCTTCCTGATCAGACTTATTTTCTCACCTGTAGAATGAAGCCTATAACCATGCCCTTCAGTTATTGTGGTATGTGTTTCTGAAAAGCTCTCAGCCATTTCTTTGTGCATACTAACCTCTAAATTAATTTTAGCTGAAATGTATTTTATTTCAAATGAAAGAATGAAGTCAGGCATGGTGGTGCATACCTCTAATTCTAGCCCTCAGGGTGACCGAGGCAGGAGGATCACAGATTTATGCCCAGCCTGAGCAATTCAGAGGCTTCTACTCAATAACGATTGCAGCCTTAAACACTGCAATTGGTCTTTATAAAGAGTGACCACTGAATCAGGTACAAAAGAAATCTGCAAACGTGATAAAGGCACAGAACTGAAATCAGCTGAAATCAGATATGGGAAAAAAATAAACACCAGAACCTAGTATGAAAAGCAGGTGAGACCCTGTCCAAAAATAATAAAGAGAGGCTGGGGATATAGTTCATTGTGAAGGCTCTGTGTTTAATGTCTAGTACCACAAACTAATAATGAATGAAAAGTTGAGATTCCAAACTCCAGAAAAGGTTTACAACACTGTGGACTAGGCAGGTTTCCTAGAGGTGTCTGGTACATAGTACAAAATCAGGAAATACTAAAGTAGGGCAACCAGGGTTAAAATCTTTTCCAATGATGGTGAATTGACTCTAACTGGCATTTTGTTTATATCGTACCCTATTTCATTCTCATGAACCTTCAATGTGACAGGAAGGAGCTCACCAGAGCCACATATTCAGCAAGAGATGGAGCTAGGACTCTCCAAACTCATGTGACTGCTATGTGTTAAATCATATCCACACTAGGTTTGCTAGTCAGCTCTCAGGGATGTGGGTGTATAGAGCATTGGGCCAGCCATGCAAAACCATCTGTGGGGGTCCCTGCTTGCCTGAGGAGGTGACATGGTACAATGGGAAGTTTCTACCCAGTCCCCAAATAAGAAAGAACAGAGGGAGATGAAGATTTGGAATATTTAGGCCACAGCTGGTTTTTCAGAAGGTTGCAAACACTGACTGGTTGGAAGCTCATTCCATGCAGTAACTTCAGTGTCATTATATCCCCAGGTGAGGGACTGTGTCTCCAAAAAGGTCCTACCAGAGGAAGCCCCTGCTCGGAAGCTGCTGGACAGAGGTGGGGAGGGGTTGGTGAGCTCTCAGCATCAGTGGCAGTTTAACCTGCTGACACATGTGGAATCTCTTCAGGATGAAGTCACGCACAGGATGGACTCCATTGAGAAGGAACTGGATGGTAGGGCTCTTTCCTCGGCCCCCTGGCCATTGGCATATGCTCTATTACCCCTTCTGTCCCTCAAGCTGTTTTCTGCTTTGTTTTTGAAAACAAAGTCTCTCTATCTTGCCTAGGCTGATTTTAAATTTGGGAACTCAGGTGATCCTCTCATCTCAGCTCACTGAATAGCTAGGAACATAGATGTGTAGCACCATACCTGGCTTTTGCTAATTTCTGGACACCCCACCCCCACCCCCCAACCAGGCTATCCGGGGACAGCTATAATTCTAGCCTCTTGTTTTCATCCTCACCCTCCTCCGTTCTCTGGACAAGGAGGACAAGTTTATTTTTAGTATTTATTGGGCATTTACAAAGTGTGATGTTACCAGGGATTCAGCCCCTTCTTCGAAGGTGAGTATGCAGAGCTGGCACTGAAGCTCAGTGGTAGCATGTGCTCAGCATGCAGGAGGCCCTGAGTTGAATTCCCAGAATTACAAAAACAAAACAAAATAGTACACACATAGAACAGTTGGACCCTATTTACAGGAAACATAATCTGAGTAAATCTTTATGAACAAAGCTCTTCAGGCTGGCCTTGAACTCACTGTGTAGCCCAGGCGGGCCTCAAACACAGTGATCATTTTTGCCTCAGCCTCCTGAGTGCTAGGATTACAGGCATGTGCCACCACACCTGGTTTCTTGTTTACTTTTTTCTGATTGTTTTCAACTTAAAGATGGAGTCCAATTTAGAAATAAATGTTCTGTTTGAGGATTCTAGGTATAGTCAGGCTGTGATGACTGTAATTGAGGATATAAAACATATATGAAGCTGGGCATGGTGATGTGCATATATAATCCCAGCACTTGGGAGGCTGAGAAGTAACAGGAAAATGCCATGTTACACAAGCCAGGATCATGGAGTGTGGTCAGGAGAGTGCTGGCAGGAAGCTTTCCTGGAACTCATGGGACTGAAGCCAGTCCTTGAAGGAGCAATGATAGTATTTTGCTGGAGAAGGAGAGAGTCAGGATAGATGATGAGAAGACTGGATCAGTGGCTAAAGGGAGTTCCCTGGTGGAGGACAGACTGGGGGAAAAGGAAAGATAGACTGTGTGTTTGGGCATATGTCCTGCCCCCTGAGGCCAGCCTGAGATCATTTCTGGAAAGATGTTTCTGCCCCTCTTTTATTCCTAAAAAGTTCATTTGGGCTCCTTGGAAGTATAAGTGATGCCACTGTCTGAAAACATGTGAAAGTGTAGATTTTGAAATAATATTAGAATTGGCTTTGGGTCCCTGAAAGGAGGCCTAACACCATCGAAACGGTGAATAACTGTTATTGCCAAAGAATCTGTTGTTAGGGGCGAAGTCAGACCCTGTGCAGATCTTACCTCCCTCTACCCTTGGGCTCCCCAGCTGGGCAGTATGGCAAGATGATACACCTGGGCTCCTTCTAAAGCCTCTATGTTCTGGCGATTGGTGTCCCACATACTCTTACGTGTTGCAATACTCCAAATTCTGAGAAGTACCAAAGAATGATGAAAATCTGTAAATCTTTACAAGCTTAAAGATTTTATTTAAGCAATCAGACTTGTGCACTGTTTTTAGACCTAACAGAATCCCTTTTAGGGAATCAAATCTTCAGTTCATTTAAAATTTTCAATTCAGTAGGAGAGACCCATTACTGATAATTAGAGCCTGTGATCCTACCCTTAGGAAGCTAAAGCAGGAGGATTGCTGCAAATTCAAGGCCTGCCTGGGCTACATAGCCCAGTCTCAAAAAACAAAACTGGAAAAAATTAGAAACCATGGAAAGTGCTCACTGGAATATGTGATACCGTAACACAAGTAACACAGGATCAAGATTCAGAATGTAAAGTTTGGAAAGTCATCCCTAAGGAAGGAATAACAGGAAACAAAGGGCATAGGGGAAAGTAGAGTTTGTCTGGAGGATTAGGGATTGGATGGTAGGTGGCAGGCTGCTTGAAGAATGGGCACTGGGAAGGTCTTCCTATTTCTGAACGCTAGCATCCCAAGATGCTGGGTACAGGTTGGTGTATGGACTAGAAAGGTATAGGCAGGTTGGACGAAGCATGGGGCTGCTGGAGGGGTTGGCCCTTGTCAAAGGTACAAGGTTCTCAGATGGCCTCTCCACAAATGCCAAAGCTTCAGGGGTTTCCTTGGGGAAGGACACCTTTTTATAGAGAGACTCATGAGCTCATAAGCAAGACAACTTTCCAGATGTTGAACCAATTATACTCAAGTATCGTAGTATTCATACATCTTATATTAAATACTTAAAGGAATGAATTGGGAATTTAGCTTAGTTGTAGAATGCTTGCTAGCAATCCTGATACCATGGGTTCCCAGTTGCCTACCCCCACTTACAGATCAGAGGAAATAAGAATTATGTATCAATCAGGAATCACAAAACCACAAGTGGCGGTAAAACAGACGCTAAGTGCCTGTAAATTTTCTTTCTTTCTTTTTTTTTTTTGGCTGGGTGTGGTGGTGCACACTTGTAATCTCAGCATTTAGGAGGCTGAGGCAGGAGGATTACCATGATTTTGAGGCCAGCCTGGATTATATAGCAAGACTCAGTCTCAAGACAAAGAAAATTTAAAGTTCAGGTCCTCAGTTGCCATGTTTCAAGGATTCAACAGCTGCATATGGCCAGTAGCTACTGTGTTGAACAGCACAGATGTAGATCATTTCCATTGTCACAGAGTTCCTTTGATCTGTGCTGTCGTGACACATTTGACTCTGTCCCAGTAGTAATGTGTTGTGGGGTAGATACTGAGACATTGCTTGAAATTGTCATTCTTCCCCTCTTCTACAGGTTAGGTGGGAGAAGGAGCTGAAACTCTTGCTGAGGTTCTTGCAAGTCAAATGTTGTGAGCTCACTGGGTCTTTCTTTTTGCCAACAGTGCTGGAGAGCTGGCTGGACTACACTGGGGAGCTGGAGCCCCCGGAGCCACTAGCCAGGCTTCCACAGCTCAAGCATTGCATCAAGCAGCTGCTGATGGACCTGGGCAAGGTGCAACAGATTGCTCTCTGCTGCTCCACATGAAACTGGGGATCCAGGACTAATGGGGTACAATTCTGGGGCACCTGAGGAGGAGCTTCACATATTTAAATAAACCTAGCATGCTGAATGCACATGACACTGACTTCAGGGATCTGGCCAGGAGTGTGATGAACATTGGAAAAAGAGGCCATTTTGGCTGCTGGAGGGCAGGGGGCACTGTCATCTGGAATCCTACCAAGAAGGTAGCAAATTGACTCTTGGGATTTCCTGTGCACATTGCTGAATGAAGAGAGAGTCTTTTTTGCACAAACTTCACTTGAAATTGTGCCACTGATGATGACAAATGGAATGAGAGCCAAAAAAGTTTAGTTGGAAACAGTTGTAAATTCAATCTTCAGTTTATTTAATTGACTTTGCTGTCAGGTTGGGGGCACTTGCCAACCTTTCTTATTTTGCCTGGCATGGAGTTTAGGCAGCAAGCACCCTTTTCATTTTCCAGCTTCATGGGAATAATGGGACTTCACCATGCTGTGGAGGTTGGGAAGGAGCAGAGGCTTCAACTGTCCTACCTTTTCCTTAGGATGCTTCACTTTTCTTACAACATCTCTTGCATGACTTCATGGTACCAGGGACGAGTTTTGTATGCTTTTCACCCAGAATTGACTGGGTTGTGGCTTTTGTTAGAGTCCATACAGCCAGTGGAAGAACTAGGATTGTATTGTAATAAGAATTTAGGAGGAATTCCAGATGGAAGTAGGTAGGGTCTGGAATCCAAAGGGGACAGCATTTTCTACCCACTTCTTAATGTTGACAGCTTCCCAGTTCTATTTAAAGTCCAAAAAAAAATGTTTCATAAAGAATGTGGTTTGGGGAGTTACTTCTTTTTATATTGTCAACAAACTCAAATTCTGTTTGCCGTGTTTCTCCTTTCCTGACGGGTATGTCCATTAGTTGGCATTTTCAGAATTGTTAATATACTTAACAACTTTGAAGTTCCTATTTGTATTACTTTGTGAGATCAAGGTGATTATGCTGCTTAAGGTCTAGGTATAACCTGTTTGTACCTTTTGAGACATTTATGTTATTTTTGTAGGTTACAGTTCCATGTGTAATTGCTACATTTTGTTTCCTTCCCAAATTTAAAAACAAATGTCCCATGCTTTGCAGAACGACCATTTTACCTTTTCTTATCACTAAAGGCAAAAGTCAAAGCATAGTTGCCTGTTAACACGAGTTAATTATGGGTATATGAATCTGTAATGTTATATGCTGCAAATATTTACTATGTAAACATGAAGTTGCCAATATTTCTATAGCAATGACAGTGTCTCCAGAGACCTTTAAAATGGTTAGGCTTTAAGGCATGGGCCATAATGATCAGGAATTCAGGCCTCTGTACTAAGATGTTTCAGGGAATGCGGTCAAGTAATGTTTGCCATTTGATGTAAAATGAATTATAGGATAAGTTGACCTGTGCAGCTTACCCATCACAGGGAATACATGCAGCTGTAATATTTAATAATGAAACTGACCTAATTCCTCTGCAAGAGGCTATTTGCCTTAGCTAACATTGGTGTTTCTGGTATAAGAAGAAATACTTAAAGAGTATGTACGGCATCTATGCTCGAGATAATTTATCAGACAGCTGCAGCATAAGAAATGTGTGATGCTTTTCTGAAAAGAAAAAGGCACAGGATCATTTTCTGTACCCACAACTGTGAGGTATGATGACTGTTGTATTGTTTTCTTTTCCAAAATTACATTTGAGTATATTTGGGGAAGCTGTAACTTTTAAGGTAGTTGATTCTGTATCTTTAAGAGAAAAGCAGAAACTCAGTTTTGTCAAGTGGTTCTTACTGGGTTTACCATATAGGTTTTGTAAAGGAAATAATCCTGTTTGACTCCTAGTGACTTTTGTTCTTAGGGAAACAGGGAGACTCCCCAAGTTCTGATAACCTCAGTGTGTCTCCCTAATTTAAAGCCATGTTGAGGGACTCCATTCCCAGTTTCTGGGTCAAGGTGAATTAACCTTAGGTTGGAGCCATTGGAAAATGTTATTTGAGAACATTACTGATACCATTTAGAAAAATGTGCACTACCTAAGTTTTTGTCTGTTGAGAAAAACTACCCACCTATAAAAAATTGCCTTGACTAAAAGTTCTGGTTTGACTAGTCATTTTGCTTCTTTAAAATAAGTGATGAGTAGGCAAGGTGGACCTTTGATGAGCCAACATTGCACTGTGGATATGTATCTGTTTATGTACTATCAGAACAGAAGGTGCTGTATATAGAAATGTTGCTTTGAAGCAATATTTACAAAATACACAAACTTCTGTTATCTGTGTTTGGAAAAAATAAAATAGGTTCTTTATGTTTCAGTCATGTATCACTGAGTACTGGAGATTGAACTCATAAGCTCGCACTTGCCAGATATGTGCATATAGCACAGAGCCAAATCCCCGGCCCTATAATGTTCTTTATCCTATTTTTGAAAAAAATTTTGGGAAAGTCTTACTGTGTAGCCTGGGCTGGCCTCAAATTAGTGCTTTTCCTGCCTCCGAGATCAAAGATTGCAGGAATGACCAAGCCTATTTTCCTGTCTTTAGTATGTACTAAATCTCCTGTGACCATTTCTTTTTTAAAAAGATTGAACCAACTCTTTGCACGCAACTGCATTTCTAACCCTTTTTAAATTTTTAATTGAGATGGGCTAGATTGTTAAGAGTGAGCTTGAACTTCCTATCATCCTGCCTCAGCCTCTCAGAGTGCTGGGAACTACTGCTTAAATTTGGAATGTTGGAAACAATGCAAGACAGGCCAGGCCTTCCATAAATTTAAAAAAAAAAAAAGGCACCCATTGCAATAGGATCATTCTCTGATCAATCGAAGCTGCCAGTGTACCCTACCTACCTACACTCTCTGGGTGGGAAGAAGCCACAAGGAAGTTGCCTTTAATATTTCATAGGTAGTCTTTATTATTTACAGAATTCCTTCGTCCCTTTCTAGCAGTTATTGTTGATGTAAATAAATGAATGAATAAATGTCTCCAATTGGAGACATTAAAATAACTGCAATAATTAGTTCACATCATTTCTGCTTAACTCCTACCAGAAGTCTAAACTTTGGCATGGAAGGAGATGGGCAAGTCTAGAGGCGAATATTAGAGCCCACAAACAAGACCTACTGTCTGTAAGAGCAAGCAATAAGACATGTTAAAATAGCCAAATAGCCTGGGTCTTTAGGAAAGCCTGCGCCCGAAGGGCAGGTGGAACAACTTGAACAGTTTAATACTTAAGAGCCAGATAGTTTTGCCTACAGTATGCCACAACCACTTCGTATTGCTGTTTTCCTATCTGAAAATATAGATGACTAAAATTCAGATTGTAGCTAGTAAGAGGTACAGGAATTCAACACTACAGGACTGGAATCTTCATGACATAGCTTTCCACTAAACAAAGGAAATCCAAGAGGGTCCTTGGGAGCCCTGGAGAAAACCTTAACAGGTGTGGTAACGGGATGGTCCACGTTTGGCCAGCATTTAAGGATCTCACAATAGTCAAGGCCCCTGGAATGGCAAAGCAAACAAAAAAAAAATTTTTTTTTTCCCCCATGGGCTCCCAGCTTCATCAGGCAGAACAGAGATGGGAAATAAGCTCGGTAAAATAAACCCAATAAAGGAAGAAGGAAAGAGACACACTAGACCGCAGCAGCTGTCAAAACTCTTTCATTAACACGAGGTGGTGTGCCACGCTCCGGCCCCAAAGCCATCATGGCCCCAGTCCAAAGAGCGCTCGGCTCAGCTCCGCCGCTCAGCCGGTGATACGCACGTCCGCGCGGCGCTGGAGTCGCCGGGCCCGTGTTTCCTCGGGCAGGATGGCCAGCAGCTGCTCCTGTACCAGCATCTCTACCATCTGCTCCTTGGTGCGGATGTCTGGCCGCAACCACTGGCGGGAGAGCTCCCGCAGCTGCCGAAACGCTTCTCGGGGGCCGGCCGCGTCCTGGTAGCGGAACTGTCGGAAACGCTGGCGGAACGTCTCAGGGCCTGGTCGCGAGCCGCTTGGGCCCGCTGGGGAGCGCGAGGCGGCAGAGGCCTGAGGCGCAGAGCCCAGGGCTGCGGGCCTAAGGGGCAGCTCTAGCACCGCGGAAGCCGCCGCGGAGGGCGTAATATTCGCTTCGGGGATCTCGGCGTCGGGGTTGCAGGGCTCGGGGGTAGGCAGGGAGGTCTCTGGGGTCGAAGGATCTGCAGAGTTAGGCTCAGGGCCTGAGTTCGCACCGGCTCCGTCCTGCTGCTCTAGCGGAGCAGCCGCAGGGCTCCCGGTGGTTGCCAAGCTCGGTCCCGTCGCCGCCATGACTTCAGCTTCGGGCGTCACTCTTTGTCGGGCAAGGAAGGGCTCAATATTGCGTCTGCGCGGAAGCGGGGCAAGGAGGAAAACGTTTCCCACTGAAAGACAGAGGCAGTGTAACTCGTGAGGGTGGCTAACTCGGGACCCACCGAGGGATAGCCGAACCTACAACGTCGGAGCGCCCTGGGCGACCGGAAGTGGGAGGTGCTGGCTTCTCTATGGTCAGGTCGGAGCACAATCTCCCGGAAGCTGAGACTCTGTTCTCGGAAGCGGCGCCTCCTAGCGGTCATGAGTCGCGTCAGGCGGTGACAGCGGCAGTAGTGAGGCCGGCTTGGTGGGATTTTCTCTAGTATGGCATCTCTGAACTCTGCGAGGAGGCGGGGTCGGAGTCTGAGGCGGAGTCCGAGTTGGGGCTACAGCCCCCGAAGGCGTTGACAGATGAACCTGAGGTTGACCAGGTAGACTTCAAGTCTCGGGGCATCAGCCGAGTGACCTCTTCTCCGGTGGCCAGCGCAGGCGCGCCTTCTTACTTGATCCTGCCAGCTCTTTGGTAAATGCGGAGGATAACGGCTAGCCAAGGACTCGTCGGGACTGGCCGGTGCCCTGCGACAGCGGCCAGTAGCTGGGAGAGAACCTGGTTTAAGAAAGACCTCTCAGCCGGGCGTGGTGGCGCACTCCTGTAATCCCAGCACTCGGGAGGCTGAGACTGGTGGATCGTTGCAAGTTCAGGACCAGCCTGGACTACAAAGTGAGCCCAAGGTCAACCTGAACTACATAGTGAAAGCCTGTCTCAAAAAGAGAAAAAAAGAAAAAGAAAGAAAGAAAGGAAAGGAAGGGAAAGGAAAGGAAAGGAAAAGAAAGGAAGAAAAGACCTTTCAGCTAGCGTAGTGACGCATACCTGTAATCCCAGGCTGAGGTGGGGAGATAGTCGTGGGTTTCAGGCCAGCCCAAACCATACAGCGAGATCCTTTCTCAAAACAAATTTCTTCTTGATCAAACGTTGAGGGGAGTGGCCCCAGTCTATTTCGAAGACAACAAAATACTTGTGTAGGGTCCTCAAACACATTGCCTAACACAAAATAAATACTCAGGGGCTCTTTGCCATTATTTTTTGAGAGTCCTCTGAAGCCAAGGGACAGGCAGCTCTTTGGGTTCCGCTTTTCATTTTAGTTAAGACTAGTAAATGGACTGTACATGCCTTGTTCCTTGAAATGTAGCTAGTCCATGTTGCAAAATGTACTGTAATAAAAAATACACATAAGCCTTAGTGCAAAAGGAATCTTGTAAACAAGCTCAACATTTTTTATATTGATTACATGTGAGGGTATAATATTTTGTATGTACTGAGGCAAATACGTTTATTTTAATTCCAGTTGGGTTGTTGTTGTTGTTTTGGTTCTGAGAATTGAACTCAGAGCCTCAGGCTTGCCAGGTAGGCACTATGCCACTGAGTTAACATCCCTAGCTCCCACTTGTCTTTTTAAATGCAATTATTAGGAGTTTCGTTTTTGTTTTTATGGAGACAAGTCTTGCTATGTAATTCAGGCTGGCCTTGAGCTTTGTAGCCCAGATGGCAGTCCTCCTGCCTCAGCCACCCGAGTGCTGGGATTACAGGCCTGCACCACCACACTTCGTGGCTACTAGGAAAATTTAAATTACATACATGGGTTATATTTTCATTAAATAGTTCTGGCCTACAGTGTTGGAGTCAGGTGGCATTGGTGGAATTTCCCTTTGTAGGATGTCTTTGCCTTACTGTTCCTGGTGGAATTTCCCTTTGTAGGATGGATGTCTTTGCCTTAGAGTTGTTGGAGGAATAAATAAAGCCCTTAGTAAGAAAAGGCATTTTAAATGTTTGCAGACACCAGAGTGGTGGCCCACTCCTGTAATCCCAGCTCAGGGGGCTGAGGCAGGAGGATCTGATAGGAATTTGAGGTTGGCTTGATCTACATAGTGAGACTATCTAAAAAAAAAGTTTGCTGTTATTTTTATTAGGTAAATTGCTTATTATCTCTGAGCTGAAGTTTTCTTATCTGTAAAATTAGAAATCTGGATATAAAAGAATTTATCTCACAGGGATTACACTGAGAATTTGGTAGAGATAATGCATATAAAAGTGTGTAGTCCTGACAGTCCTCTGGTAAATTGTATTATATTCTCTTTTACTATAACAGACACACAAATAGTTTTTGTCTCTCTTTTTAGAAATGATTGCATATCATTTCAGAAGTTTGTGTCTCATTTTGTGTCTTATTTAAGAAACTGAGGCCCAGTGAGAGACAGAGGCCCCAAAGAAAAGTTTTTGTATAACCCATGGAGTCCCTTTGAGCTTTGTCCAGGTGAATGGGCATGATTGATAATTATCAACACACCTGTGGCCTTGAATAAAAAACAAAACAAAAACTTGCCCTCTTGTAGGATGCCTGCCTTAAATGGGTAGATGCAGATCCTCATGAAATAGTTTCTAAAGTGTTGAATAATGGGTCCTTAGTGTTTAGTTGCTGACATGTTAAACTTGGGAGATTTCACATGCAAAAAAATTTTTTTAAGTGGAAGATCCCACAGCACTTTGAACTCACATTCCTGGTAGCCAGTAGTCAGCCAAAGTTGACACTTCTTCCTTTAGACTAGATACTCTGTCCCAGTTGCTCTTTGTCCCTAACTCTTCCTATTGTTCTCTGAAACAGAACCTTGTATTTACTTTTGCTCTCAAATTGTTTTCCTTAGAGGTTTCTTTTCAGAGTAGGAAAAGAGGGTCCTAGTATTAATTATATTTGCTGATTTCAGACCTTCTCTCCAGCCTCGTGACAACTGGGTTTGTCGCCAGAGTGAACCAGTAGTCCCATTTTCTGTGTAGTAGCTGGCAGTCAATTTCCAGCCATCAAGGCAACACACCAATCTCTACTGCAAGGATGGGGTGTGTTGTGAACAACTTCACCTGGGAGGGGACCATTAAACTGAGATTCCAGAAGCAAATTTCAGGATATTCCCCAAAAGCTTTAGTAGAAGACGCTGCCTGTGCAAAGGCATCCAATAAGTGGGAGGAAAGTTTTGTGTAAACTACAGGCTGGATGGGGTTTGTTTGGGAGCTGCAGAAGAGGTGAGAGATGAGATTGGAAGGCTGGTGGCAGACTAAGTCATAAAAGATCACAGAGGCATATGTTTAAAAGTTGGTCTTTGGCTTCTCAGGAAAAGGAATGAACTCTTGGGAATACTTTTTTTTTTTTTCAGAAGGAAAATGTATTTTTCTTGGGAATACTTTGAATCATGGAATGCTGAAACTGCTCTTTTCGTCCATCCTTATTTGGATAGTAAAGAGATGGAAGGAAGAATCTCAGAGATCTATTAAAAATATGGAATGCCAGAATGGAAGGGGCATTCAAAATGGAAAGAAAATGTAATTCAGTTGTTCTAAACACTTTATGGGTTAGCAAACTCTCAGAACCTAAAAAAAAAAAAGTATATTTCTTCATAGAAAATAAATGCAGTAGTTTGGTGTACAGTTTCAGATGATTTATGTATATCCTTGAATCTGAGAGCCGCCATATAATAAATATACATATATATTTTACGCTTCTGAATTTTGCAGATTAAGAAGCGAGCATGCCAAAAGTTGAAGAATTGGTCCAACATCAAAACTATAGTAAATGTTTTAATGAGGGTAGAAATTTTTTTACATGTATTTCAGTGCTTTCATCATATGAGACCTTTTTACTATCATTAGATTGAGGTCACTTTGGAAAAGGATCAAAAATTATTCATCTTGTATCATTTAGCTTCCAGCACAAGGTTTATCTCCCAGTGAACCCTAAGTTGCCATGAAAGGAAAGAGGACGAGCATGGCTTATAGACCATCTTTGTGAAGGGAGACCTCTACATGGTTCTCAGACTCTTTCAAAAAAAGTTTTAGTGTCTTTGATGGTCCACTGTTGCTGGAGGCTGTGGAAAAGAACCCTGGATACTTTTTCAAACTTTTTTTTGGAAGTAGTTATATATTTATAGAAAGAGAGTAGTACAGAGAGTTCTGTCCTGCCCTTCAGCTAGTTTTCCCCAATAATAACATCCTGCATAACTATACTACTATATCAAAAGTGAGAGACACATAGGTATAATCCATAGACCTTATTCTTATGATTTTTCCAGCCTTGCTTGCTTTGTTAGTTTATTTATTTGATGGTACTGGGAATGAAACCTACAGGTGCTCTGCCACTAAGCTACATTTTGGCCTTTTTAAATTTTTTAAACATTTTGTGTTAGAAGCCAGGCATGGTGGTACAGCCCTGTAATCCTAGCACTCACAAGGCTGAGGCAGGAGGAACACAAGTTTGAGGCTCACCTAGGCTACATAGTGAGTTCAAGACTAGCTTAAACTAATAGTGAGACAGTCTCAATAAAAAAATTTTTTTTGTGACTGGGTCTTTTGGAGTTGTTCAGGTGCTACTTGAACTTTTGAGCTTCCAGTGTCAGCCTCCCAAAGTGCTGGTATTATAGGCATGTGCCACTGTGCTCAGCTCATTTTCCAGTTTTATATGTACTTGTTTGTATGTATATGTATGTACAGGTCTATGCGGCGTTTTTGGTTTTGTTCTTTTGGTACTGGGAATCAAACTCAGGCAGAGTCAAACTCTGGCAGCACCTTGCTAGGCAGGTGCTGGGCCATTGAACTATATACCCCCAGTCAGGTCTATGCAGTTTTATCACATGTAGATTCATACAGCTATCACCACAATCAGGATATGGAACTGTTTGATCACCAAACAGCACTGATATCTCTCTATAATTTTTCTTTCCAACCTCTACCCCTAACAGACAATTCCTACTCTGTTTTCTATCTGTATAATTTTGTCATTCAAAATGTTATATAAGGCCAAGTATGGTAGCACACCTGCTAACTCAGCACTTAGGAGGCTGAGTTTGAGGCCAGCCTGGGCTATGTAGAGGTCAGCCTGTACTACATGGTGAGACCCTGTCTCAACATCCTCGCCCCACCCTCCCGCAAAAAAAGTTATGTATATGGAATCATACAGTATATAACATTTTTATTATTATTATTTTTTACCCAGAATAATTGGAGATTCATCCAGGTTGTTGCATGTAAAAAGGCTATTCCTTTTTATTGCTGAGTAGTCATCCATGGTATGGATGTTTCAGTTTGTTTAACCATTTACCTGTTAAAGGACATCAGACTGTTTCAATATAGGGATATTACAGATACAGTTGCCCTGAATTATTTTAAAATACAGCTTTAAGGTAATCTTTTAATTTTTCAGAGCCTGGGAATATTAACAGTCACACAAGGATGACTCTGAAATAACTAATGAGTAAAGGAACTGAGACAGAGTGTGGCACAGTGTATGCACTTAATAATTTTTAAAAATGTGAATAGTTGTGAAGAAAGCATGCACATGTACAGTGGTATCTCAGGTCATGAACCTTAATTTGTTTTATGATTTGGGGGTAAGATGGCTGTGTTTGTGTTTGCATGTGGAAGATGGCCACAGTTTTGTATGTGTGTGTTTTTATTACCAGCGATGGAACTCACAGCCTCACACTTGCCAGGCAGGTGCTTAAACCACTGAGCTAAATCCCCAGCCCCTGTTTGTCACCCAGTATGGAGTTCGTGAATGGAAGCAAAATTTTGAAAACTAAATTGTTTGCAAACAGAAACATTCACAAACCAAGGTATTACTGTACTTGGATGTGTAAGTTCCACATTGTGGTCTTTTTTTAAAAAAATTATGAGTATTTTGGGGTGTGGCTTAGTGGTAGGCCATAGGCTTAGTATACCCAAAGTCCTATGTTCAATCCCCAGAACCAAAAATACATAAATAAAATTTTTTCTGGGTGTAGTGATACACATCTATAATTCTAGTACCTTGGGAGGCTGAGGCAGGAGGATTGATGTAAGTTTAAGGCTGTCCTGGGTTACATAGTGAGTTCAAGGCCAACCCAGACTATATAGCAAGACCCTGCCACAAAAAGAGAGAGAGAGGGGCAGGCTGAGGTGGTAGGGTTGCCACAAGTTTGAGGCCAGCCTTGACTACCCAGTAAGTTCAAGGCCAGCCTGAATTACATAATAAGACTCTGTCTCAAAACAACAACATTTTAAGTTATTCATTCTTGAGTTTATATGATGCTGTTATTCATGAGGAATTGAGGTCTAGAGATATTAATTAGCTTTTTGGGTTCAAACAATCAAAACAAAGTGCAACGCATTTACCCTTTTGTGATTCACTTGTTTCATGTATCATAATGTCCTCAAGATTCATCAACATTATACTGTTACCAGAATGTTATTCCTTAAGGCTGAGTAATATTCATGTACATATATATATTTCATTTTTCTAAACTTTCTAGATTAAAGTTTCAAGATGTCAAAAGGGGAAGGATTGTTTCAAAATCAAAAGCATAGTAAGTATTTCTAGTTTATTCACTTGTCATGGACATTTTGGTTGTTTTCTACCTTTTGGTGATTGTGGATAATACTGCTATGAATATTGGTGTATAGATATCTGAATCAGATTGAGTCTGTTTTCAGGGGTTCGGTATATACCTAGAAGTGGAATTGCTGGGTCATGCAGTAATTTTGTATTTTTGAGGAACTACCATACTGTTTCAACAGTAGCTCCACCATTTTACTTTCTCACCAGTGACCTGTAAGGGTTCTAATTTCCCTACATAATTGTGCAAACATTTGTTACTTTGCATTGTTTTTAAAATAGAAAAATATATATATATATATATATATATATATATATATATATATATATATATTTGAGAAATTATCTCATTATGTAGTTCAGGCTGGCTTTGAATTCACTGTATATTCTCAGCTGGACTCTCAGTGATGTCCCTGCCTCAGCCTCCTGATAAATAGAAAATTTTAACCTATGTTACTTGTGAGCAAGAATCAGATTTTCAAGGCTGGATGTAGTGGTGCACACCTGTATTCCCAAAAGTCAGGTGACTGAGGCAAGAGGATTGCTAAGACTTTGAGGCAAGGCTGAGCTACATAATGAGTTCAGGGCCTGCCTGGACTACATAGCAGGATACTATCTCAAAAAAGAAAACCAAAACAAAGCAAAACACAAAAAAATCAGATTTTCAATAGAGTTAGTAATTCTGGGATTTCATTTACTACACAGGAGGCAGGTTGGGATCATAGTGAAAGGGACATAGTTTTAGGTAATAATAAAGCTTGGATTAAAAGGCCCTAGGAAGACAGGTAATCCCAGCACTCTGGGAGGCTGAGGCAGGAGAATCAAAAGTTTGAGCCCAGCCTGGGCAACTTAGTGATTTAGCAAGACCCTTTGTCAAAATATAAAAAAAGGGATGGGGATTTAGCTCAGTGGCATAAGTGTCTGCCTGGCAAATGTGAGGTCGTGAGTTCTATCCCCAGTACCAAAAAAAAAAAAAAAAAAAGAATGAATCGGAAGATATATATTTAAAAAAAGTCTTCAGATGTGGCTCAGTGCAGAGGCTCTGGGTTCAGTCCCCAATGCTGGATGTGCCATTTTTTGTTTTTGTTTTTGTTTTTGTTTTTTAAATGCTAGATCTGTGAAGCTTGCTGTATGTTTTTCTGTGTACCACCCAATCAGCTGGTTTCCCTAATGACTTTACTAATAACTTCATTTTGCTAACCTATTTTATCCCATATGTTTGATCTTGGGATGGAGAACTACTTTATCTTTGTTATTTTATGAGCTGGAGATAATTGATCCATATTGCTTAATCTAGTTTGGCTGTGTATATAATTAACTCAGTTGTTAGTAATACTTATAGTGGTTAGGGTGCTGTAAATTTAGGGGCCTATGTATTTTTTCCTTTTTCTCTTTTCACCAATTTCTATTCTATTATAAATCTCCTGGTTCCCAGTGAATTTTCAATGAAATTAATCTTACTGTGGTTTTGTACCAGTATGTCTGCATTCCTTAATTACACTTTATTGATTTTGATTCCTTAAAAATGTATTCATTCATTTTGAATAGGATACATAGTTCAAAGTTCAAAAGTAAAGAGTAATATGTACTTCTACTTTTGTCCTTCCCTTCACAATACCATTTTAATTATTATTAAGCTCTTTTTATTTTTTGGTCTTTTTTTTAGACAGTGTCCCACCCTGCAGTGCAGGCTGACCTTGAACTCACCCTGTGGCCCAAACTAGTCTTGAACTCACAAGGATCCTCCTGCCTCAGCCTCTTGCGTGCTTATTAGGTTCTTTTACTTTTTTTTTTTTTTTTTTAAATCAAACTCTGGACCTTGCTCTTGACTGGCAGGTGCTGTACCACTGAGCTATATCCCCAGCCCCTGGTTCTTTTATATTTTTAAATGTGTATACTAGTTTCTTAGTTACCAGTTTTTTCATTAAATAACATAGTTGTTTATTATCAAGTATTATAATGTAGAATACATAATTATATGTTATACTTTTTTCAATTTTTTAAAGAATAAAACAACAAAACAAGAAAATAAAACAATGAGAACAATATTGGATTTCAAAAACAAGACAGTAGGAAATCAACAATAATTACTACATTGCATATTGTTATCCTCTAAATAGTTGCTCAAACTACCGAATTCAGGCAAACAATATAGGCATTAAATTGTTTCTTTACTTCAGTTGCTATCATTTCAGAAATTTCAGGTGTGTGACTTCTAATCTTTTTTTGTGTCTGTCTCCTGGACTGTTCTGGGCGGGCTGGAGGTCTGAGACTGCACTTTATAGCCGGGCGTGGTGGCTCACGCCTGTAATCCCAGCACTTGGGAGGCTGAGGCAGAAGGATCGTTGTGAGTTTGAGACCAGCCTGGGCTATAAAGTGAGCTCAAGGCCAGCCTGAACTGCATAGCAAGACCTTGCCTCAAAAAGACAGAGAGAGAGAGAGAGAGAGAGAGAGAGAGAGAGAGAGAGAGAGAGAGAGAGAGAGAGAGAGAGATTGCATTTTATATTTTTCTGTATACCACCCAATCAGCTGGTTGCTGAGTCCTGGGTGCTTCCTGCACAGGCTGCCCATCCCGCAGTGTAGGAGATTGGGCTAGGTACCTGGTTCCCTCCAATCTGAGGTTCTGGCGGAGACCTGGAGGCTGTGGGCCTCGCAGGGGGATGGGTGACCTGTTCGCCTCTAATCCTGGGGGAGGAAGGGACCAGACATGGGCATACTTCTCTGTGCATGAGGGGTGGGTTTACCAGGGGGCTTGGCTTCTCCGGGCTCATAGAGGATTGTGGAGGGTCATCCTGCTAGATCCCCCGGGCTTCTGGGACCCAGCTGGGCCTTGGGGCCTCTCAGTTATCAGTTTTGAAAGGTATTTCAAAATTTAAAGGGTGGGCGGCTATGGTGGCACATGCCCGTAATCAGGAAGCTGAAGAAGGAGGATTACAAATTCAAGGCCAGCCTGGGATACACTGCAAAACCTTTTAAAAACAAAAATAAAAAACACGTGCATGCGGTGGCTGTAACCTCATTAGGCTGAGGATTACCTCGAATTTGAGGCCAGCCTGTGTTACATGGAACTGTTTCAAACAAAACAATATGAAGCAAAACAAAACGATCAAACCTAAAGCCATAAAAATTAAAGAATCCATATATTTACACTATTTCCTCTACTAACTTGTTAGCTTTTTCTTTATATTATTATTTTTTTTCTGTCCGAGACAGGGTCTTACTAGGCAGTTCAGGCACTTTGTAGCCCAGGCCAGTCTTGAACTCACAAAAATCCTCCTGCCTCAGTGTCCCAAATGCTGGGATTACAGGTGTGTGCCACCACGCCCAGCTTCTATATTATTTCTTGACTCTTTTTTAATCAATTATTTCCAACTCCTTCACTTGCTTTTTGCAACTCCATTCTTTTTTCACCAAGCTAACATCCTTTTTTATTTTTCTGAACTGACCTTCACTTTGGAGATAATTTATTTTTTTAAACACATTTATTTATTTATTTGTGAAACAGGATCGTGATATGCAGTTCAGGCTGGCTTTGAACTCACTTTGTAGCCCAGGCTGGTCTCAAATTTACAACGATCATCCTGCCTCAGTCTCCCGAGTGTTAGGATTACAGGTGTGCACCATCATACCTGATTGTCACTCCTTTTCTGTTACCTGCCATTTCTTTCAGTTATCTCATCATCTCTTTGATCTTTTTTTAAAAACTATTTTTAAATGTACCAACCCTTTCAGTTCCTTGTGATTATCACTTATTTCATGTAATTTTCTCTTTTTTCTTTCTTTCCTATCTCCTTCCT